>JARHVA010001777.1:1870000-2015000 GCA_037957365.1 Torreya grandis | reverse complement strand
TTATTATTTTTGTTTCATATGTTAATTAATTTTTGTATATAATTTATATTAATTTGATATCACATGTTTGTATTAATGTAATGGTTAATATGATATCACATTATTTAAATTTGTAAAGTCTTGTGTTAGATGTGATTAATCTGTAGTAATATGTTATCCTTGATACTTAATAATGATTACACCACCCCCTAGGTAAAAATAGGTTATTATAGTCTTTTCAAGCTATTTTATGATATTTTTATAGAAAAAATTTAATGAATCTCTTTTTCTACTATTGTTGTAAGATATTGTTAACCTACACTTTCCTTTGATCTTTAGTTTCTTGATTCACTTTTGGTAACCATACTTGTTTGGAATGATATGTAAATAAGAATGTATTATATTGTGCCTTATCATTTATAGATTTTTGATCTCTATATTTTTTCTAGTTAGACTTTGAGTGACCATTGGTTACATAATGAGAATGTCTTTAGATATATTAGTCATGGTATAAAGTGAACTATAATAATAAATCCTAGAGACATCATCCATAGAAGTATAATGGATAATTAGTTCCTTTGCAGGAATATCTTAGGATATATGTATTTGTCAAATAAGTAGTATAAGTAAATGGAGAAGGAGTTTTTGTTGACTAAGTGTCAACTTATAAAAATTTAATAACCCCTCTATCCACAAGTTGTGTAGTCATTTATCATAATCCAAAATAATAATTTCCTTGATGTCCATTAATATCATGATAAAAGTAAAATGGTAAACCTTGGATTATATCAAGAAGGTTAGGAGTGTGATATTATTTGGGAATAAAATTAATTAAATTATTATCAAATAATTTATGTATTATATCATGTGATAAATCTCTAAAATATCAAATATAAGAAGTTTTCACTTATTATCAGTAGGTTTATTTACTTTGGGTACATTATAAACTTATTAATTTACTTTATTTTGGATCTTGACTTTACTTTCCTTGATTGGAATATTTTATTTAGGAGGTAAAACAATTTTCATAGATTCCTTATGTGGGACTTCTTATTGTAGAATAATTTATTCACATGCCTTCTTTAGCTAGGTGTTAAATTCCTTCTCTAGTGAAATATTATTATAACAAAGAGCTTGAAATTAATCACAAGAGTCATAAATTAAATTTACTTTGAGAGGATATATGAGGCCTCTAAAAATATATATATTATGTTTTCAAATTTTTTGGTTGACATATCAATTTATGCATACAAATCTTAAATCATAAAATGTGGTCACAAAATGGCTCTAATTTTTGTTGATGGAAAGATGTCAAAAATTAATTTGTAACACTTGGATCCTTATTTTTAATGTATTGTATTAAAAATATCTCTTTTAACTCAGGATAATATTGTAGATACCCATAAGTTAAAGAGTGAAACCAATCTAAACCTTTTCCAAATATTTTTCTAGATTAAAATATAATTATTGTTATATTTGTCCATATAAGATCTAAAGTTTATGAAATGTAAATAAGGATCACTACTTCCATCAAACATATGAAATCTAGGTAGAAGTAAGTTGTGGGGTAAAAGTGCATTTAGTATATTTTTCACAACTGGGTTTCCATATATAGCATTAGAATAAACCCAAACATGGTATTCTTTATAGGGTTAGGTGATGTATTTTGTGTTTTAAGTAGCCCACATCATGCATCAAGGAGATAACTTCTTTGGAAGGCATGTCAAGATATCTAAAAGTTTTCTCAATGATTGAGTCTTAATATTGTAACTTTCCATCAATACATTGTTACTAATGTTTGAAGGAGGTATAGGAAAAAATTATATTCTAGGCATAGGTTGATAAAAATCATGACATTTTTTTTTAACATTATCTTCCATAAATTCACGTTTTGAAGATGTGGCATTACATAGTGTTACATTTTCATCACATTTTGTTTCAATATAAGTCTCATTTGGAGATATATTTTGACATTATATTCTAAGATAATACAAATAATCATCACATGTTTTTATATCATTTAGTATTTATAGAGAGATATATGGGATTTCACTTTTATGTCATTTATAAAGAGATAAGCAATTTCAATTTATTTTTACATTTATGAAGAGAGAGAAGCAATTTCAATTTCTTGTACCATTTATAAAGAGGGAGAAGGAGTTTCACTTTATTTTTTAATTTTTAAAGAGAGAGAAGAAATTTCACTTTCTTCTCCCATTTCTAAAGAGAGGGAAGGATTTAAAGTTCTTTTGTAATTTCTAAAGAGAGAGGGAATTTCAATTTATTTTTCCATTTATAAAGAGAGATAAGTAATTTCAAATTAATTTACAATTTATAATAAGAGAGAGGGAATTTCACTCTTCACATTCTTTTTTAATTTCTAAATAGAAGGAATTTCATATTCTTCACATTCTTTTTCCATTTCTATGCAAGGTGCATGCCTTTATGTTTTATAAAGGTTCATGAGATGAAAAGATGTGGAAAATTTATGAGATAAATGAGGGGTATTAGAGAGAATATTTTTCTTAACTCATAATTTATTGTTGTTGGTTTTAATCTACTCCTTAACATGAGATTCCCATGAAATTTGGTAATTCCTTTAAAAGGGGAAGGTGGGTACAACTACAAACTTTCATCCTCCATTTTAGGATTGATCTAGGATTTGTCCAAGGCATGGCTATAGGCATTGGACTTCACAAATTGATTCTATGTGAGTAGTCTCTAAGAGTTTCACTATTAACACAAGAAGTTCAATACATTGCACTTCACACAAGTTAAGGATAGTTATGACTACTAGCATGTTGGGCTTGTTATTTTTAAGCACAAGGGGAAAGCAGGGATTTTAGATCCACAAAACAAACATAAAAGAGAGGGAAGGGTAAGGTAGATAAGGGAAGCATCTAGTTCTAAAATGAGATCAATGTAATGGTCATTAAACTAAGTGATTCTACCATAGTTATACTATTGTAGACCAAGTTTCACTAAAGTTATACCTCTAATAACATACGATGGGGAGAGTTTGAAGGAACTAGGAGTATGTCTCTAATGTGAATTCCTACTAATAATGATTACTAGGGGTTTATTATCAAAAACACATAAACACCATATGATATTTTATAATTGAGCACACAAATTATTATCACTACCAAAAGAGAAATGAAAGAACTCACATAGAGATTATAATAACTAAGTAATCATAATCATGACATACATAAAATGGCAGTGTTAATATAGCTAACCTAGCACTATTAATCATTTAAACATGAAGATGAAATAAAATTGAATAAAAAAGAGACCCTTTTACATAAAATAGAAATTATATTCATTAAAAGAGTGAAATTTTACTACAATAATTAATCTGGGCTGTTATTACAGTCTAGAGTGAATAAGGAAATGCAGGTGAAATCCTAGCAATAATCTAAGAGCACTTTCAAGCAATTTTTGGTTGACCCTTAAAATAAAATAAGGCTTTTATATAAATAGATAAGGATTGGCGGCTCACCTCCAAAAATCATGAATATCCCATCTTAGGCCATGATGTCCACTCATTATAATTACAACATTATTTCAAAATTTAAACCAAAACAAATCCATACAAACCCATAATAGATCTATAGGTGACCACTAGTTAACACTCAAAGGTGGCTAAAAGGGGCTAGATCTTAATTTCTTCAATTGGGCACTCTTAGTTTATAACACGGTTGCCACGAGGTTGAAATCCTTATCTAGTTGGAGGCTCCCTAAAGATCATCTTGGCTTGAGCTACTAGTCTTTGGGAGATCTATAAATATGCTTCCATTAAGGTTTGGACTCTAGGTACTTATTTGATTCCTATAGTGTATTGAGTTGATAGGTCTAGCATAATTTGGGCTCTTTATTTGTTTAATTTCACCACTTTCTCCCTCATAACTTAGTTGAATTTACTTAGGTGGACCTTGAATTCCCATTGGTCGATTAAAGTGTCATTTGGGTGGAATAACATGAAGATATTGACCTCCTTGAAGTAGGTCAATATCTTCTTATCACCCTCTTCTATGGGTTCTATTTCAATGTGATCCAAGGATAACCACTCCTCCATTTCCACTCTCATCTTCCTATCATAAGTTTGGTACAAACCCAAATTTGAGTTTGATAATATTTTGAGATTTGAAAACATCATTTTAATTATGACTACCTACATCTTCTAGCACTTTCCATTTATTTATGTGATCCTTCCCATGTAGGCCTATGCTCAATGTATAATTACATTGGTCTTGGCCTGAATCCCACCAACTTTCCCTAGGATTAATAAAAGTAGTAGGAGGGCATCCTTGACATGCCCAATTAGTTTGACTAAGAACGTACTCTTCACTTGGGCTTTGAGAGTGCAGAATTGGCTCTACATGTCCTAGAGTATCTTCTTGAATATGTCATGGGTATCTCAAAGTATGGACAGTGGGTCCTCAAACATCTTCTTTTCTCTAGTGGTATTCCTCACCTTGATGAGGGAAAACATATCTTGATGGGTCTTCCATATCACTAGGTTCCCCTCCTAGATGAATCTATGAATAAGTGTCATATTCATACTCTTGGAGGCTCTATCAAAACTCCACTATACATTCAGGTCACCCTGGACATCCATATATGGTGCATGTGAATCTAGGACCATTCCTTAGGTTATAGGGGGTGTAAGAGGTGTTGAAAAAATGGTGGTGAATAGTGGAGGATGAGGTGGAGGGGATATGGAGGAAGTAGGAGTAAAATAGGAAAGGAGTAGAGGTAGAGGGATCATAAGAGTGAAAGGAGGGAGAACAAAAAGAGAGGCCCATGAGAACATTTGAGCTCCCCATTATTATTTATTGAGCTTTAATTGAGGTGGGATTTCCCTCAAGAATAGGTTTTATAATAATAGGTATGATATGGGCCGATTAAAGGTGAGGTCGGTGTATCTTTGGGTAAGAGAGAGCGGGGTGAGGAATAGGGGTGAGGAGCCAATCACCGGGCTACTACTAATAGGTCCAAATAAGTAGCCTATAACTTTAAAGGAGGTTGAGCTTTAATTAAAGGCCTTTGGGCTAGATTTACAGTATGGGTCACCTTTTATTTCTTCTTTAGCCTCTTTTCAAGGTCTACTTTAGGTTTTATGGTGGATGGTCTAACTGGGATAATAGGGGATACATAGGATAATGGTAAAGGACATGGATCCATAGAGGGGAGTATCAAGCTAACTAAAGATAGGATTAATATGGTCCTTATTGGAAGTGGTAAGCTTTTGAATGTTTTAGTCATGCCCATTATTGAGGGCATGTCCAAGGGAGGCATTAGGAGGACTCTAGGATATGATATGGGAGGAGAATAAGGGAATGAGGAAGTGAGGACACTTAGAAGGACCAAGGCCAAAGGTACTTGGGAAAAATATGGAAGGGAAGCAATGGGAAATAAAGGGGGTAGATTTGAACTAATGGGTACTGCCATAGGGATTTGGAATGAGGTGGGAGTAAGGGGTGGAAGGGAAATAGGAGGAGATGGAGGAGTGAGTGGGGGAACCTTGATGGCTACTTATTAGGTGCCTCATTGAAATCTTACAAGTTATTGACTGCATCAAAACATAGAGGCTATAGTATTGATGGTTGAGTAGGTTATACTTGGGTTACCTAGTGTTGTGTATTCTAGGATTGACTCTATCATAACCTAATTAATTGTACTATTATAAGAGGTGGAGGTAGAGATTGAGGAACAACTTGAGGAGATGGAAGTAGAGCTATAAATTAGGAGCATGATCTACTAGAAGAAGTGAAGCTAGAGTTAGGGTTGGATCTTGAGGAGGAGAAGGTGATGAGATGCCTTGCAAGATTCTCTAGAAGATGATTAGAGTTATTAGATTTGATTCCTCCACAAAATGAGTATGAGTTGGAGGAGTTATAGTGGGGCCTACCTGAGCCTTATTCCCTTTATTCTTCTTCTTCACTATTACATAGGATATCACCTCATTATCATTGGTGGCATTCAAATAGATCTCATCATCATCTTAGGCTTGATGTCTATAGTTGATGTTGATCCATGTTGAGTATTATGGTAAATAGGCTCAAATCACCCCTTAAGGTTCCCACTACTGAATCTTTAATTTTGTGCGGGTGAAGGAGTTTTGCCTAGCCACCATGTTTTATATTGAGGGGAAGTTCATGTGGACATGGTTTTATATGGTGATCAGGATCTATGATTATGCCTTCTTCTAATGTTGTACATAGAATCCAAAGATGTCATTCACTATTTGATATGAAATATCCTATTTTATCAAGTAATTAGGTACATAATATGTTAATCATAGGGGATATTATAAGAATCATACAACTCAAATCATTGTGTCATATTTATACAAATATTAGTCCCTAATGGATATGATAGAGTCCTAGATTACCTTTGAGATTTGGGGCATCAAAACTTCATTGACTACATGGTACACCATTGGGTAGACGTGGTCACAAACATCCCAAATTTGTTGGTGAGCATATAGATTGTATAAGATCATGTAGATATTTGGGCCACCAAGAAACCACATAAGAAAGGTTTAAGGCTTAAATGAGAATCATCTTATATATTGTGTCAAATAGGTATCTTATCATATATAATTTGCCTCTAATTCAGGCATCTGTAATGGTATGGACTAACTTGAAGTTGATCAAGCCTCATATGTTTGCGATGCCTAAGCAAGTTAGGATCATGTGGAGAAGAGGTGACCATGGCTCATTGACATGTTAGAAATCTAGGTCTACAAACAACTAGTTCAATAGGATCATGCCTACTCAGACCTATTCATGTAAGGTGTGAACTATGTAGGCATTGATCTTTTCCTTGTTAACCCACTTGGATTCAGGGTTCTCAGCCTAGTCATGGAGGAGGTCATAGACCTGGTAGGTTTCCATCTAGGTTGACACTACTACTACATCATATGATAAATAAAAGTCTAAAAGGGAATAGTACACCTTGAAGGTATTCTTGGATATATCATCCATCTAGTGTCGAGAGGCGGGTGAACACACCCAATCATTGATAGCAGCTTACATGAAGATAGACATTTGGAGGATGTTTCCTAGTAGGTCAATGTATATAAATGTCTCTGGTTTGGTCATGGATCTATGGAGTCTTCACCTTTTATAGGACTAAAGGGCATCCTCGTACTCAACTAGCTAGTTATCGATGTTAATAGAATCCTTGGAGACTTTTTTAATTACTATAAATATGTCATTATAGTGTTTATACTTGGTTAAATCATCAGGGATAGTGGTGTCCTAATAATTGAGCTTGAGCTTTGGGTTTGAAGATGCAGTAGCCATTGGAGTAGGATAAAGGGGGAATTAGGAAGTTTTGTGTATTAGAGGCATAAGATATAAGGGTTCTATATAAATTTGAAAGTGAAGAGTTTGATATTTATTCTAATATAGTAATGGTAACTATTAATGGGCCTCCCTTATAATTTATAAATGCATGCTTACATCCCTTTACATTAATGGAATTTAGTGGCTTACTTGATATGAATTTAAATTTGAGTTGTTAGCTTGATTTTCTCCCTTTATTTATAAATCTAGAATTAAATTTAAAGACCCATGATCCTCCATCACCACCTAGTTATAGAAATGGTGATGTGATGTTTTTGAAACTATCTAATCTATTCCATCTTTCCATTCTATTAATTCCCAATGAATAGTAGTCATGTAGTCACATATCTTAGAGGCCCCTCAACTAACTCTTATTTTTTAACATGTGTCATTTATTGGTCCTTTCATTAATATTTAGTACCTAGGTATGGTTTTATACTCCATTTCCCCCCTTAGATAGCTGATTTCTCACTTGAGGCATGTGGCACACCTCAATTAGCCTTTACATCTCATTCATACTCCATTTTAAGCTTTTTGAGTCATAATTAGAAACTAGTTCATATTCACACTAGATGATGTAGTTTCCCATTTAGCAGGCTCTCTTGGGCTCTAATATATTTCATAGGTATGTGGGATTGAAATTTATAAATCTTGATGATATAGTAGCTTCCCATTTACATAGGATCTCCCAAGCTATGACATATATTATAGGTCTAGGGGACTAGCCTTTATGACTCTTGATGACATGGTAACTTTCCATTCAATCAGGCTCTATTGGGCTCTAACATATATAACAAGTCTAGGAGACTGGCCTTTCTAACTCCTGATGATGTTCAAAATTCATATTAGGTTAGTTTATCTTAGGATTTAACATATCTGATAAGTCTGGGAAACTAGCCATTTTTACTCCTATTGACATAGCAGCTTCTAATTTGGCTAGGCTCTCTTGGGCTCAAACATATCTGATAATTCTAAGGGAGTATCCTTTCTGACTATTAATGATGTGGTAGCTTCCCTTTTGATTAGGCTCTCCTAAGCTCTAATATCTCTAGTAAGTCCATAGGAATGGCCTTTATGACTCCTAATTACATGGCAAATTCCCATTCAATCATGCTCTTTGGTGATCTAACATCTCTGATAGGTGCAAGGGACTGTAATTTCTAACTCCTAATGACATGGTAGATTCCCATTCAACTGGGGTCTCCTAGGATCTAAATTTTTTAAAATGTGTAGAGGATTGGCCTTTTTGACTCCCAATGACATGAAAACTTCACATTTGACTAGGCTCTCCTAGGCTCTGACATCTCTAAAAGGTCTGAGGGACTGACCTTTTTGACTCTTAATGATATTGTAGTTTCCCATTCAGTCAAGATCTATGAGATTCACAAAATTACTAAGTAATAAAGATAAAAAGAATAAACACATTAAATATTACTTATCAGATATAGAGAAATCAGTTTTCTATGAAAGATAACAAGTTTAATTCTCTTGGAAGGGAACTAGACTTTGGGAAACCCAAGTGAAAATCAACCTACAATGTTAGTGTCATGATATACTAAAATATAACAAACACTATTTAGTTATTTTAGAGAAATTAAAAAAGGTCTATTACAGCTTGAATAAATCAAGGTAGAGTATATTCTAAAGATTTGAGTAGACATCATTGATAATAATAAAAGAAATAACTTTTAAGTTTTGGTTCATGAAATTTTCAGAGGGGTCCCCCATTTTAGAGAAAAGGGGGCATGTTGGCCACAAAAATGGAAAATTTCATGGAGAAAGTGATGAGAATAACTTAGAACCCAACTAGTTTCTTCTTCTTTCATTACTTAATATAAATATTATATGGGGGAGGGGTCTTTATTGTCCACAGAAAATATAAGGCACCAAAGCCTCACAATAACAAGCAGCATATTGAGCTTCCACTCATAGATGGCCATCAATGTGTATGAGAATTTATTTTCATTTTTAGATTACCTTTAAGTAATTAAGGTTGGACTAGCTATAAAAATTACTCTAGAGTGTTGTTAGATTTATGGCTTGGGGGCATGACTAGTCATTTCTCTAGTGCTAGATAGGCATCCATAGCGCTGATAAAGATGCCTTTGGTCATATTTATGGCCTTGATCCACTGCTATCTGGGTCAAAAATCCTACAATGGAGATTACATGTATGGCTCATTTGAGGTAGACTCAGATTTTAAATTTTGCATGCTTTCTTTATTCTTCTCCAAGTTTCTTAATAAGAGATCATTACTTATTAGTCTTATCCATTGAGGGTTTAGGACCAACACAAGGGTGAATAGATAAGGGGGAAGTTCTGAATAGCCAGCTAGTCATTGGTCAACTTGAATAATCAAATATCTTTTAGAGCTATTATTTTAAGTGCATCTTGATGTCCATCCTAATGTGTAGGTTATTCTTAAATCCACATGTTTCTCTTAGAATCATTGTCCTCTGAGATCAGGATGTCAAAAGTTTCCATTACTATCCTAGAATCACTTGGATCAAAGGTTTCAACCTAGGCTTTCCTATTTCTTATAAACACTCCTAGGCTTTGTCTACCACCTAAATTAGTTACTAACAAAGGTCATGTGACTGAGGAATAATGTATAAAAAAGAAGGGGCTATAGGGGAAAAATACAACACAAAATAAAATCACACAATAGAAAAAACACATGATGAAAATAAAAACACAACTAAATTAAATTTATAAGAGCTATTGTATTTCCACAGTCCATAAATTAAATTTCAATGGATTCTAGGTAATAAACTATGTAAGAGTTTTTAATCAATGTTTCAATTCACACTCCATGAACCATCATCAGGAAGATAAAAAATGATAAGTTTGTAGACTTTGATATTCCTTTATAGATATGACAATAAAGCTCAAAGATGTTAGTGAGTCAAGCGTGGTAAGAGTTGAAAATTTAAAAATTAAGTTTAAGGGTTATAATTAAAATAAATTAAAATATGAGTTAAAATTTTTAAATCAAAACTTATAATTTCTTATTTATAACTTGAAATTTTGATAAAAGTCATAATGGATACTTAATGGTTTAAGTTTATAATTATATCATATTAATTATAATATATTTTAGTTGTTAATATTAACATATATTATTTATAATTATATTTACAAACTACGATTCAATTAGAAAATGTTATTTTTATAGATTTCTAATTTTAAGGTATTAAGAAATATCACTTTGGGTTAAGAGTTATAAGAAGTCAATTAAAATTCTTGATTGGTTAGAGTATAAAAATTAAAAATAAAGTATAAGAGTTATAATTAAAATAAAAGAATAAATAATTAAAATATGAGTTAAGAATTTTAAATCCTAACTTATAATTTCTTATTTATAAATTGAAATTTTTATAAAAGTCAAAATGGAGGCCTAATGGTTTAAGTCTATAATTATATCATAGTAATTAGAATAGATATTAGTTGTAAATATTAACATATATTGTTTATAAATATATTTACAAACTATGATTCGATTATACCAAAGTTACTATTATAGATTTATAATTATAAGGTATTATGAAATATAACCTCGGGTTAAGAGTTATAAGATGTGAATTAAAATTCTTGACTTGTAATTTAAATTTGAATTGCAACCTATAAAAATACTATTTATTAAATTATAAAGATGGAATCTGAATTCAAAGTTAATCTATTTAATATATCCATTATCACCTCTTACTTAGATTACTCAAAAACCATGTTAGAGGGGATAACTAAGAAATAGTGCTTCAAGAAATGCCTATTTACTAGAAGTGGTAAGACATTCCCCTTGAGATCCTTGAGATAAAAGGCATTTGGCCTAGTATTTTAGCTATCTGGTATGGTCCAATCTAGAGGTGATTGAATTTTGAATGTTGGCCCTTCTTCTCATGGGCCTTATCCCACATCAGGACTAGGTCTAAGATTCTAAAGGTCTTGACCTTTACCCTCTTGTCAAACCACCTCTTGACTTTATCTTGATGCTTGCTAAAGCTCAAAAAAGCATCATCCCAAGCTTCTTCTAATTGAATTAGGTCTAGGAGTCTATAATTCACTTTATCATATGATTCCATGAATTGCTACATGAATTTAGAAGTAATCATTTTGAGAGTGACTATAATGATTGTCTCTAATCCATAGATGAGAAGGAATGACATATTTTGGGGGATTTCTTATCCCTATTATGGTCTACCCATAAGGCAAATTTTAGAAATGAGTTTCATTCTAGGGATTCTCTCTAGCTAATTTCTTGATGGAATTTATCAAGTTTGTATTAGTGTATTTTACCAATCTCTTTTGTTATAGGTAGTTATTGGAAGAGAACTTCAATGTGATCTCATTATAATAGGCTCTCTCTATAAATTCGATGGATTGAAGGATGAGGCCATTATCACATACTAAAGAAATGGGGACGTCAAAATGGGTGACTATGGCATTCTAAAATAACTTGAGGACTTCATAAGTGGTGATTCTTTTGGTTGTAACTGCCTCAAACCATATAGTGTAGTATTTTGTGCTTGTGAAGATGAATTTATGATTGACTAATGAATTGGGGTTAATAATCCCCACTAAATCTAGTCTTAATTGTGTGAATGACATAAACTCTACAATAGGTTGTATCATCATTATAGAATGTGTTTCCCTTTTAGAAAAGGTTTAACATTAGTGACAGAAATGAGCATGAGTGTGAACATCTCTGAATAACATGGGCCAATAGTAACTTGCCTAGAGAACCTTGTGAGCCATGACATTTGTCATGGGATGGTTGGCTCCTAGTTTTTCATGGAAACTTGCCAATATGTCCTTGGACTCTTTTTTAATACACAAAAAAAGTAGATTCCTTCATGGTTTCTTCTAGAGAGAATTCCTTTCTTTCACATATAATGTGTGGCTTTCAACTGGAGCACTCTTCTATGTGTATGGTTATATCCATAGGGTACGTTTCCATAAAGTAGAAAGTGCAAGATTGAGGTATATGAGGTAAAATTTCATACCCTTTATTGGTCTACATAATTTATTGTGATTTTTGGGTCTATCTCTATGATTAGTTGGGTGATGTATTATCTCTTAAACAAATTTATTTTCAAGGCATACTCTTGAAATTTCATCATCCATTAGCCTTTCTTCTCACCTAGCTCATTTTTCCTAGCATGTAATTTATAGCTAAGTCTAGGACAATGGAATGCACTTTATTCTAGAACATGTAATTCTTGAATTTATTGACTACCTTGACCAAGTCATAGGTATGCTTGTCTAGGGTAGAATATCATAGTTCATCATATTTAAATTAGTTCTCATAAAATACATGAAGTATTATTCTCCTTATAACCATAGGCAGATATGGTGTGCTCTGAAGTGAAAGGGTAACATAGAAATCTTGTGTATAGTCTAGGATGACAAGGACCGGTGCTTACATGATAGTGTCTTTGATATCTTGGAAAATTTTCCTTAATTTTTATTACCTCTCCAATTTAGGATCCCATTTCAACATTGCATTCAAGGGATTCACTATTTCATCGAATCTATAAATAAACTTACGCACAAATTTGATTTTGCCAAAGAAATATTTTAGTTCTTTCTTGTTGTTAAGTAAAGGTGGTTTATAAATTATATCAGTCCTTTTGGGGTTGATATCAATACCTTCCTTTATGAAAATGTGACTCATAATCTTACCTTAAGTGACACAAAACATGCTCTTCTTTATGTTTAAGGAGATGGCATACCTTCTACATCTTTCAAATACTCCTTCTAGATGGTGCACATAATCTGACCTATATTTAGAAAACATGGTTAGGTCATCAATATATATTATGATGCACTTACATATCAAGCCCTCAAAGGTGAATTACTTTTCCCTTTGAAAGGTTTCACTAACATTGGTTAGCCCAAAAGACATTTGTTTATAAACTAGTTACCCCACTTGGTGGTGAAAATGGTCTTAGTTTTGTCTCTTAGGTTGACTAAGACCTAGTTATAGCTTGAGAAGCCATCCAAGGAAGACATCATCTAGGACCTGCTCACCATTTGGATAACCTCATCTAGCAAGGGTAATGGGTAGTTATCTTTATCTGAGGCCCAATTCAAATTTTAAAAGTCCATGTAAATGAAAATTTCACCATTCTTCTAAATCGACACCAGGTTAGCCACCCAAGTGGAGTGGTAGATCAGGAAAATTATCCCTACAAAGATTAATTTTTGAACCTCTTTGTGAGTCAAGGGCTCTAGGATTGGGTTAACCATCCTATATCTTTATCTAAAGTATTTTTGGTTAGGTTTTAAGGGGATGGTGTAAGTAATTACTCTTGAGTTGAATACCTTAAAGTCTCTATAGACATAGGAAATTACATCCTTGTACCTTAGCAATAATCTCCATAACTATTCCAATTCATAGTCCATCTAGTCTAAACCCACATTAACTATCTAGGAATTATCTATAGGGCTAAGATTCACAAGTTGACACTTCTTATCTTTTAACTTAGGCCTTTTAGCCTAGAACATTGGATCTAATGCATCAAATGCTCTTTTCAATGAAATCATCTATTTATGGATTCAGTTCCCATGAATGTTCAGCATCCCATATTTATCTAACTCAATCTTGGGGTTGTCTTGGTCCTTTTCATCTATGATTTGGGCCTTAAATATCCCATCATTACCAAGGAACTAGATGATTTGTTGGTTGTCTTCAAGGACTTGAAAGTTAGTCATGTTGTTTGGTATAGAAGGATAGGGTATGAGTTCCATAGAGAAATCTTGTAACTTAGTGTCATATAGAGGGGTTAAGTTCATCACATTTGATGGTAGAAATTTTGATACCTAGTTTTCTTCCCAGTGAATATGGATGATATTGAATGCATTGAGCATTTAAATCAAGTTCCAAGCTCTACATTTATACCTTCTAAGGTATGATAGTTTGAATTGAAACTTAGTTTTAATCTATTTTACTACTAGTTCAAAGTATTTAAATACTCTCAATTCATTTTCCTCATCTATTGATGCAAATTTTAATCCTAGGATTAAAGCTTAATACTATGCCAAGTTATTCATTCAAGGGAACTGTAGCCTATAATATGTTAAATTATTCCTCCCTAAGGGATATATAATCAAAAAACTAGACCCGCCACCTTATTTAGAGAGATATTTATCTACATAAATAGAAAACAAGCCAAGTGGACCTAGGCCATAACTGGTTTGGTTGTTTGAAGGCTTGGTGTTTAGCATGCAGATGCTTAGGTCGAAGAAAACTAGGTTTATCTTCTCATTAATATAATTATATTCAATGATCATATGTTGCATGCATGGTTACGTATCCACTCATATTTGGTTGGCTACTCCCCTCCATGGCAACCATATATGAGAGAAATTTATGGCCATATACCCATTCAGGGCCTTGTACCAATCTCTTCTAAGGAGAATACCATAGGCTTATAGGATGTCAACCACTTGAATATTTATAAAGTGTTGAATCCTAGGTTTAGATTTCAATTGGATTTAAATATTTAATAAATCACTTTTCACTTTCACCTATGAATTGTCTAACTAGACCACTACCTAATATGATTTTATGGGGCTAGACCATGTTTCTCGCATACACCTACCGGCATCACATTGGCTAAGGCTCAAAAATCTACTAAGTAGTTATGGATTTTCTTTCCAAATAACCACTTGGTTGAAAATAATGGGAGAACCTGTATCTTATTATTTTTAATAAGAACATTGGTATGTGTTGCTCTTATTTTTGGTTGGGCTTGTGGGGTCCAATTTAGAGTCAAAGACTTTAATAAAAGGTCTATTTGTTATATTATTTGGGAAAGATTATGAAGGGTAATGTTTTCCTTTATTTTATTCATATTATTGACTATGTTATAACCCCCTTTTATTTGGACTAGTGGGGCTTCCACAGATGTCTTAGGCTCTTAAGGACATGGAGGTAGAGGATCATTCCTAGAATTTTGGTCCAGTGGGGTTGCAAAATTAGTTGGGAGGGTCAAGATAGTAATGGGATGTTATTAATACCTACTCTTAAGGGTGTATTTACTCATTTGGAACTACTAAAATGATTACACCTCATTAATACCTTCCATTGACTCATTTTATTCTTGGCTAGGGAAATCTAAGGTTTTCAGTACCATAATAGTACTAGGGGATTTATCTAAATTAGAGGATTCAAGATGATTAGGGACTACCATGTATTATTTAATTTCCTTTTATAAGATATTTGAAGTAGAACCAAACTCCATACAATCCAACTCTCCATGTGTTATTGTGTTATGCACTTGACACTAGCTGGGTACGGCTATCTTGAAGATATTGATTTCAAAAAGTATATTGGGTGAAGCTTATAAGTAGTTGTGAGGATGGTTGTAGATCCTATTTTGCCTTTGATACTATTGGAAATTTATATTTCCCATGATAATTTGCATTACTTTGTGGTAAATAAGGTGATAAATGTTTTTATGTAACAACATTATATTTTAGGAGTTTGGGATATTAAGATTGGTAGTTAGAGTAACCTCTTAGTTTATAGGAGAAATTATCACTATATGTTTCTTTTGATTTATGAATTAAAGTAGTGAAGTTGATTGACCAAGAATTCTATGTGCCTATGCATAATTTTTGAGCTTTGACTATTCGCCATGAAATAGGGTAAAACCCATAAGTGGTATCAGATAAATTTCTCTTTATGGGACCTCTCTACAATTCAATCTTGTTCATCACAAGGGTTTTGGAGTGTAGACCATGTCCAAAAACTTTATCATTTAAAATATATCTATATTTTATCAAAAGGTTTACAGTGTAGATCACTGTATATTTTATTGATAGTATTTTATATTAAATATATATCTATACTTTTGTATTGTACATGGTCTTTTAATGTAATGGTTTATAGCATTCAAATCTCAAGGTTTTTTAAGTATTTGATTTTACCATGCATCAAGACTTATATTATACCTAGGGCATATAAGGTTTTAAAGAGTTTTATAAGGGTTTTTAGATTCATGTCACTCGATATTCATACCCAATTTTTTATTTTATCTTGGGATACATATGATTGTTTGGATATTTCATTGATTCAAAGTGTTCATCTTCATTGCTTCTCTTTACATCGATCTATTGTAGAGTTATCTCCTTGTATCTAATGACTCTTGAATATCAAGATTCATCCAAATCACCCTATTTTATCCACATTAGATCCTCACATCATAAAAAACCTTAATGGATCAAGTGCTAGATATTTTATCTTATGTTTGAATTTGGTAGAATATTGTTTCCTACTAGAACAATGGAAATTGGATTAGAGACAGCTTCATGTCCTTAAATCTCTTCTGTATAACTCTTCTTCATTGACAACTTGCATGCCACCAAAGGTATCTCAAACTTGCCCTTATCTCCTTATAAACTCTCTACATTCAATATCAATTCCCACAAACATCCTCGCTATCATTAAAATCTAGGTTCCTAAATGATGAAACTCAAGCAAAAAGAATTTAGTGGTGAAACCACTTTATAAAATCTCATGGTATTATATAGATAATATTAGGGTTAATGTTTGGTCTATGATTTTTAGTTTTGTTAGTTGTTTTTAGGCCATTTTTTATGTTTTAAAGTTTTTAATGTTAATTTTCAATTAAAAAAATTTATTACAATTTTAGGTTAGTAGTTTTTCATTCATGGTGTTTACTGCATGTTTCATGGTATTATGATTTAGGTTTTATTTAGAGTTTAATTTTTAATTTTTTTTAGATTTTATTTTATAGTTTATATTTTTTTAAATAATTTTGTTTTCATGGTTTTCATTTTAATAATTTTTAGTTTTAAAGCTTTAGATATTTTGGTATTAGTTTTTTTTATTGATTAGGTGTCATGTGTTTTATTTTTAAGTCTTTAACATTTATTTGTTTTAGGTTTAGTCTTTTAAAGTTTTATTTGTTTTTGTTATTATTAAATTTTATAAGTTTTATTAAGTTTTTTTAAAATTCTTTAGTATAGTTTTTTTTTATATTTTTTTTCATATGTTATTTATAGTTGAGTCATTTTTTCAATATTTTGAATCTAGAGTCTTTTGTCATCAATTGAGAGTCAAGTCTTGTTTTTGTTCAAAAAATTTCAAATAAATATTATGTCTATAGGATAATCAAAATTTAAAAACATGGATGTAATAAAATCTCTTTTCCAATATAAAAATTTCATATTATGTAATGGATGCATTTTTGGGCAAACCCAACATCTACATGTCAATCTTGTGGGAGGGAAATATAGTGATGTGTAGTTGCCCCTTATTTTCCCATGTGACCTCTAAGGAAGGTAATGTTGGGAATTTATAGTTCCCATGGTGATTTTTATTTACTATGTGGTAAATAAGGTGATAAATGTTGTTATGTAACAACATTATATTTTAAGAGTTTGGGATATTAAGATTGGTAGTTAGAGCAACCTCCTAGTTTATAGGAAATATTCTCACTATATGTATGATTATAATTTATGAAATAAATAAGTGAAGTTGATTGACCAAGAATTCTCTATGCCTATGAACAATTTGTGAGCTTAAGATCTTCACTATAAAATGGGGTAAAACCCATCAGATACATGAAATTCTTGTTAGAGCTTTCTACATTAGAGTTTCATATCTATCTTTATAGCCCTAAAAATTCATTATTGATATTTTTTAGCATTAATTGAGTGGTATATATATATATATCACTTTTAATGGAATCTTGAGGCATGGTTTGCGTGTTGTTAGCCACAACTAACATCACTTGATGTTGAGTCTAGGGAATCAGATCTAGACCCCCTAGGTTTAGGATACGTAGTTTTTAGTTTTAAGTGGGATGACCCAATGGGATTTAATGCATTATAGAGATTATTTGAGGCATAGGTACATTCTAGTTAACACTAGGTAAGAAGTTTAACTCAGGTATTTGTGGTAGCATGTCAAAAGTAGGGGTCATGGTGTAGTCATAGGGGTTCAGTTGCCTATCCCTTTGATGACCTCTACATATGATAAGAATAGGTATATTATACTTGTTTCTCTTCTTAGGAACATGGCCATCTAAGGGTCTAGATCATTCTTGTACATTTCAATTTCTAGATTATAGTTGGGTTGGTAAAGCATGGTTACCTAGTTATACATCTTTTGGAACCCAGCATTGAAATTTCTAATGGGATCAATGGGATATCTCTTAATATAAGCAAATTTTTGGTATATGATTTTAAGATCTATTACTTGGCCAAATTGGGAAATTAAATTAGAATTAAAGTGGTCCCAACTTGGTATAGAGTCTTTGAGAAGGTTTAGGAACTATTCATATATAGAGTCCATTAGAGTAAAAGGGAACATCATGCATGCCACATCCTCATGTTATAAAATCAAGAGTCTCAAGGTAGTCTTATAGGAGATTATGTGTTCCTCTATATTTCATCCTACATCAAGGTTGAAATGAGGAATATACCTCTCAAGGTTTTTGTGTAGATCATCGACAACTCTTGAGAGGTTTATGGTTGAGCCAACTAACAAGGACATCTTGGGTTATGCATTTATGATGTGTTGTGGAGATAAACTAATAGTAATCATGGTAGGTCTAGGTTGATTGGACCTAGTTTTTTTATGGAAAAATAGGTGGAAATTACCAATACTCCTTGATGAGACCTAGCCCTAGTAATAGGTGAACTAGTCTTTAGGATGTTCTATAATAAAATAATAGTTACCATGTTTTTACCAATAAACCAAACTCAACATATTCACAAAATGAACTAAAATTAAAATAAGCATGAAGTATCTTGAGGTCCTCCTTCTAGCACCAACTATTGTTCACTTTAATATTCTCCTTACCATGAGATTCCCATGAAATTGGGGAATTCCTTGAAAGGGGGAAGGTGGGGATAACTACAAACTTTCATACTCTATTATAGGACTAGTTTAGGATCATCTTAGGGCATTATTTAATGTATTGGACTTCACAAATGGAATTTACTTGAATAGTCTCCAAGAGATGCACTATTACCATCATAATTTTAATATGTTGTACTTCACATAGGTTAGGGCTAGTTATGAATACTTGAGTGTTGGAATTGTTATTTCTAAAGACAAGGGGAAAAGGGGGATTTCAAATCCACTAAATAAGCATAAAATAGAGGTAAAGGTAAGGTAGAGAAGGGAAGCCTTCAGGTATAAAATGAGATCAATGTAAAAGTCATTGAACCAAGTGACTCTACCATATTTATACCACTATATACCAAGTTTCACTAAAGTTATACCTCTAATAACATATAATGGAGAGATTCTAAGGGAATTAGGAGTATGAATTCAATGTGAATTCCTACTCATGATCAGTACTAGGGGTTTATTATTGAAAACATAAAAACTCCATATGAGAATTTATAGTTGGGAACATAAATTCTCAGCACTACCAAAAGAGAAACTAAATAAATAACATAATATTATGATAAATAAGCACATCATAATTTTGACATACATAAAATGACAAAGTGTTAATCTAATTAACCTAGCATTGTTGATCATTTAAACATGAAGACGAAATAAAATTGAACATAGAAGAGACCTTTTTATAAAAAATAAATATTATATTCATTGAAAGAGTGAAATATTTATATAATAATTGAATTTGGTTGTTATTATAGTCTAGAGTGAATAAGGAAAAATAGGTGAAATCTTAGTAATAATTCGATGGCATTTTCAAGCAATTTTTGGTCGACTCCTAAAACATAATAAGGCTATTTTTTAAATATAAAAGGATTAGGGGATCACCTCCAAAATTCATGAGGATACCATATTTTACCATGATGTAAAATCATTATAGTTAAAACCATATTTCATTATTTGAACCAAAATAAAACCCTACAAACTTGTAATAGATCTATAAGGGACCACTAGTTAACATACAAAGGAAACTAAGAGGGGTCATCTCTTAACTAATTCAATTGGGAACTATTATATTCTAACACATATCCTATGAGATTAAACTCCTTATCCATCTTGGCCAAGTTTATTGAAGTTCCCTGAATATCACCTCAACCTGAGAACTGAGCTATCAATCTCCAAGAAATCTAGAAATCTGCTTCCATTAAGGTTTGGACTCTAGATACTTGGTTGATTCTTGTAATAGACTGAGTTGATAGGTCCATCATTGATTTGGATCCTAAAATGTTCATCTTGGCCACTTTCTCCCTCATAACCTATTTTAATTGACCTAGGTAGACTCTAAATTCTCCTTGGATAAGTAAAGTGCCATCCAAGTGGAATAGCATAGAGAAATTAATCTGCTTAAAGTAGGTAGATATCTTATTCTTTCCCTATTTTAAGGGTTATATTAAAGTGTATTATAAGGCTAACCCTCCCCCATTTATTCTCTCATGTTCCTAACATAAGTTTGGTACAACCCCAAATCTAAAGTTGGCATCACTTTGAGCTTTGAGAACAACCCCTTGTTGATAACTACCTATAGGTTTTGGCACTTCCCATAAACTTTTTTGATCTTCCCCATGTAGTCCTACATCCACTATATAATTTCATCAATCTGATCCCAAGTCCCACTACTTCCCTAGGATTGAAAAAAGAAGTAGGATGACATCCTTGACCTACCTAATTAGTATTATTAGGAACATACTCTTCACTTAGGCTTTGAGAGTCTTGACATGGCTCTACATGTCCTCAAGGAGATTCTAAAACATGTCATGGGTAGCTCAGAGGATGCATAGTGGGTCCTTTGAAATATTCTCTTCTATAGTATCAATTTTCACCTTGGTGAGGGAAAAAATATCCTAATGGGTTTACAATATCATAGGTTTTCCCTCTTAGATAAATCTCTAAGTAAACACCCTCTGTATTCTCCTAAAGGCTCTATCAAAACTCCACTCTATGTTTAGGTCACCCTAGACATCAATTTATGGCACATATGACCCTAATACCATTATTTAATTTGTAGGGGGTGTAGGAGGTATAGATAAATTGGTGGTGAAGAGTGGATGATGAGGTGAAGGAGAGATGGAGGAAGTGGAAGGAGTGAAAGAGGACATGAGTGGAAGTGGAGGGGCATGGGAGAAAAAGGAGGGAGAATGAAAATGGAGGTCCATGGGAAAATTTGAGCTCACTATTATTCCTAAATGAGGTTCACCTGAGGTGATATTTCCCTATGGGAATAGGTCATGCAATAACATGGATGATATGGGCTAGTTAAAAGTGTGGCTAGTTGATCCTTGGGTAAGAGAGAGATGGGGGTGAGGATCCAATCACTAGTATGATTATACTAGGTTTTGAGGGGTTGAAAAGACCTATAAAATAGGTAGACCTAAAATTGAATGCCTTTGAGTTGGATCTAGATTATGGTTCACCTTTTATTTATAGTTCAACCTCTTTCCTAGGTTAGCTCTAAGTACTATAATGGATAGTCTGACTAGGATGGTAGGGGATATAGGGTATGATGGAAGAGGATGTATAACTATATAAGAGATTTTTAGACTTACTAAAAAGGGGACTAATAGGGTCCTTATTGGAAGTGGTAATCTTTTGAAGGGTATAGTCATGCCTAGTATTGATGGAATGCCAAAGGGATGCACTGAGAGGTCTCTAGGCTATGATATGGGAAGAGTAGAAGGTAATGAGGAAGTGAAGATTCTAAAAAGGAATAAATACAAGGTTAATTGGGTGAAATATGGAGGGGAATTAATGGGAAATATAAGTGGAATATCTAAACTAGTTGGCACCAGAACAGTGATTTAGAACTAGGTGGGAGCAAGGGTGAACGAAAATAGGAGGAGATGGAGTGAGCAGGAGAACCTAGATGGGTGATTTTTGGGTGCCTCATTCTAGGATCAATTTTGAACTAATATTTGCATCAAATATTATAGGCTATAACATTGATGTTTAAGTGGATTATACTCAGTCTACTTGGCATCGTGTAGTCTAGGCTTAGCTCTATCATGGCCTGATTACTGGCATAATTAGAGGAGGTGAAACTAGATATGAAAGAGTTGTTTTTAGATATGGATCTAGAGATAGGGTTATATTTTAAGGAGGATAAGGTGGTGAGATGCCCTATAAGATTCTCTAAGACATGGTCAAACTTGTTAGAGTCAGGTCCTCCATAGACTGAGTAGGAGCTAGAGGAGTTACAGAGGGGCCTACCTGAACCTTCTTCCCTTTATTTTTTTTATTATCCAAGATAGCTCTTCTTAGTCATTAGTAGTGTTCAAACATAGATCATCATCATCTTCAGCTTGATGGTTTTATTTTATGTTGAGCCAAGCTAAGTATTATGCCAAATGGGCCTGAATCACCCCTTTAGGGTTCCACTAACAAATATTACATTTTGTTAAGGTGAAGGGGCCTCACCTATCCTCCATATTTTGAATCAAGGGGAATTTGTTATATACATGGATTTTTATGGTGATTGGAAGATACCAGCATGCCTTTTACTAACGTTATATGTAGAATATGAAGATGTTTTTCACTAGTTGATAGGTGATCTATTCTAGTAAGTATTCAAGCACATAATGTGGAAAGTGCAGGGGGTCTTGGAGTAATTCTATGACTCAGATCAATATGTCATATTTTTATAACTAATAGTCCCTGATGGCTTTGATAGAGTCTTAAATTACCTTTGAGAGCTAGGAAATCAAAATTTCATTGACTTCTTGATACACCACTAAGTAGAAGTGGTCATAAATGTCGTATACAGTATGGTGAAGCTAGTGTCCATAAATCTTATAAAATACCACATTGATGGTTAGGCCACAAGGAATCCAAATATGAAAGGTTGAAGGCTTAAATGATAACATCCCATAGATTACGTTAAACATGTAGTTCATCATCTAGAAGTTGCCTGTAATTTAGAAATCTATATTGGCATAGACTAACTTGATTTTGATCAAGCTTCCTATATCTAGGATGTTTGAGTGAGTTAGTATCATATGGATAAGGAACACCCATATCTCATTAACATGATAATAGTTTGGGTCTCTAAATAGCTAGTTCAGTAGGATCATGCCTACTCAAACCTCCTTACATAAGGTATGAACTATGTAGGCATTGATCTTTTCCTTTTAACCCACTTGGAGTCAATTTTCTCAACCCAATCATGGATTAAATCATAGATTTGGTAGGTTTCCATCTAGGATGACACTACCCATACATCATATGAGAAAGAGAATTCTAGGAGGGAGTAGTACACCTTGAAGGAATTCCTAGATATATCAATAATATGGTGTTGAGAGGTGGGTGAGCACACCTAGTCATTAATAGCATCCTACATATGGATAGACTTGTGTATGATGTCACCTAGTAGGTTAGAATAAGGAAATTCCTCTAGTTTATATGTGGATCTATGGAGTTTGTACCTTTTATAAGATTAAAGGGCATCTTTGTACTCAACCAATTAGTCATCAACATCGATAAAATCCTTATATACTTTCTCAATTACTTTAAATGTCATTGTAGTTTTTATAATTAGTTAAAATAGTAGGGAAGTGGTATCCTAGTACTTTAGCTTAGCCTTTAGTTTTGAGGATGTAGAAACCATTAGAGTAGGACATAAGTGGAATTAAAAATATTTAGGTGTCAGAGGATAGAATATAGGGGTTCTACATAAATTTGAAAGTGAGGAGTCTGATATTTATTTTAAGGTAGTGATGGTAACTGTTAATGGGCCTCCCTTAGGATTTATAAGTACAATCATACATCCCCTTACATCAATGGTACTTGGTAGCTTACTTTGTATGAACTTTAATTTGAGTTAATGGTTGGATCTTATCAATTTATGTCTAAATATAGAATTAAATTTAGATCCCATGATCCTTCATCACCAGTTAGATATAAAAATGGTAATGGGATGTTTTCAAAACTATTCAATTAGGTCTAGCTTCCTATTTTATTAATGCCTAGAACATGGTAGGCATGTAGTCACATATTTTAGAGGCCCCTTAGCTAACTCATATTTTATGGCACTTGTCATCCATTTATTGGCCCTCCCATTAATATTCAATACCTAGTTATGGTTTTGTAGTCCATTTCATTCTCCTTAGTTGGGTTATGTGTCACCTAGGATGTGTGGCACACCTTAATTAGCCTTAGAGTCTCATCCATACTCTATTATAAGATTTTTAGGTCATACATATCAACTAGTTCATCTTCACACTAGAAGATGTGGAAACCTCCCATTCTCTTAGGCTCTCCTAGGCTTTGACATCTCTAACAGGTCTGCAATATTGGCCTTTCTGACTCCTGATGATGTGGTAGCTTATCATTTTACTAGGTTCTCTTAGGCTCTGACATCTTTGATAGGTATAGGGGATTATCATTTTTAAATCCTAGTGATGTGGTAAATTTCCATTCAGTTAGGTTCTCCCAAGATTTAATATCTTTGATACATTTGAGGGACTATCCTTTTTGACTCCCAATGATGTGGCAACTTTCTATTCATTCAAGTTCTCCTGGGCTCTGACATATCTAATAGGTCTAGGCGACTAGCCTTTCTAATTCTTGATGACATGGTACCTTCCCATTTGGTAGGGCTCTCATGGGCTTTGAGATCTCTAATAGGTCTGAAGGATTGGCCTTTTTACTCTTGATGATGTAGCAGCTTCTCATTTGGTCAAGATTTATGAGAATCACAAATTGACTAAGTAAGATAAAAATAATATGATACATTAAAGTTTACCTATCATATAAAGATAACTCAATTTTTTATGGAAGATAATAAGTTTATTTCTCTAGTAAGGAAACTAAACTCTAGGAAACCTAAGTGAAAATTAACCTACAATGTTAGTGCCATGATATACTAAAAGAGAACATAGACTACCTAGTTATTTTAGATAAAATAAAATAGGTATGTTAATTCTTGAAGAAATCATGGTAGTGTATATTTTGAATATTTGAGTAGGCATCATTGATAACCATAAAATAAATAACTCTAAAGCTTTGGTTCATGAAATTTTCAAAGGGATCCCCCATTTCAAAGAAAAGGGGGTGTGTTGGCTACAACAAGTATGTTAGAAACATGTATGTGTTCATTTTTATTTTTATCATATTTTTTTAGTGTATGATTTAAATAATAATGCAAAGAATAAGTTGGAGAAGGAGGTTCTTCTAATTCATCATTAGTGTGTTCATTTTATTCTTCACTATAGTCTTCACTATTGTACCAACCATTTTATTTTTCATAATTATAATCATACATGTAATCATAATCATAATCATGACAAGCATATTATTTATGCATAAGTATCATAATTTTTTAATATTTTTCCATTCATTATCATACACAATAAGGGTTAAATTTTCTAGATAATAAGAAATCTACAAGATGAGAGTCAATAGGGGTTCTTAATTGATTATCCATTTTTTATTTATTAGGTCTTGAACAAGCTATTGAAATATTAGCAATATCTAATCCAAATAATTAATTAATCATGGGAATGTAAAGTCCAAATTTGAAAATATTATGTGTATTAAAATAAAATAAAAAAATCATGAAACCCTAGGACAAAAAATCTAAAAAAGAGTTTTTTATATATGGAAATCATAAATGAAATTTAAAATCTTAGGGAATTTTTTTTGAAACCTTGGAAGGATGGTACAATCCATGTTTAGTTTCAAAAATATGTTCAACCCTAATGTTTTTTTAGAAACACGATTAAGATAGAAATGATTAGAATAATGACTTATTACTAATTTTTTATAATATAAAACTATACACACTAAATATACTAATGAATATATAATAAAGGGTAAGAATGATCTTAGCTTATTTGTCATGTTAATCTAGATTTTAATTATCTAAACTCTATATCTTAAGCATGTCCATATTTTTGTGTCTGATCCATTCCTATCTATTTACTTTGATTTAGTTTTAATAGATTAGGTTAGTATCTATAATTAATACTACTATGTAGTATTAATAACTGACCCTACATATAATGAGAAAATATTCTATTTTTAGGTGATACACCTATGTCTATAATGTTGGTTTTCATATTTATCCACTTCTACAACCACATAGGTACACATGTATGTTCAAATCCTAGTTTTGTGAAAATAGTGTGATATCAAAATGGGGGTTATCAAGCAAAATATTTCAATTAGATTGAGCTTGGTCTATCCCTATTGATAAACCAATCATTGTACTACATTTATAACATTACAAAGAGGGATTAAAATTAAATTTAGTTCTCCTATTAATGGGTACATGTGTAATTTTACATACAATCCTATATGCAATTTCTCATATCCTACCCTTGGTATAAGCATGCAGATATGAATTAACCCTTGTAACTTCATATTCAACTTAGATATTTTTATAGGTAAAAATTTAATTTTTTATAGCCTTTGATAATGCAAAATTATTTTTTCAAATACCTTAGAGTATTTTTGTATATATATGATTATCTAAATTTAAATTAAGGACCTAGTAGTATGTTAAGCCAACCCAAATATGTTGAAATTTGCTAAAATAATAGTCATAAAATGCACCCAAAATAAACTAAAAGGAGATCTTGATTAGTTTTGTTATCATCAATCAGTACTGATGACCTATATTGACTATAAATGGCACAACTGAATCATAATTTAAATTTCTCAAAGGTGACATGGAGGGCCATTTTATAATATGACATGTGAAGCTAGTCATTGAAGGATAAGGGTGTCACATAGCATAATAAAATCAGTAATATAATCAAAAGATTAAGATAAACTTTCCACTAAGTAATTATTTTGTGGTTTTATATTTATGCATGCAAATTTGCCTAAATGTATTATGAAATAGGGCTTGTTCTAAATTTATGTATATACAATACGAAGCAAAGGAAGAGAAATCAAATTAATAGGAGCACCACTCAATCTATAAATCTGCCTAGTAGGGATTAAATATCTAATTTTTTTAAAGGAATAATATTTCATCATGTAAAGAATGAAATAATATAGGATAAATTATATTGAAATAATAAATCAAACTACTAGATAAATTAGATTTGAAAAAAATACAATAGTAAACCCTATGGGGGTTATCTAGCATTAAACCTTTTGGTTGATAGGTTATAAAATAGAGAGTTTTACCAAAATGCTTTATAATAAAAATGATACTAGGGTTAAATGGTGGTGAATAACACTATGTCATGTAATTAAAATAAGGGAATAAAGGGGGGTCAATAAAATATAGTAATCATACCTCCCAAACTAATTGACTTTGAGAACTAAAATATTGAATGAATGATAAAATTGGTAAATTGAAAAAGAGGTGAATAAATAAATGTGTACCTAATTCTAACTTACTTAAACTCTAGTTGTGACTTATGATATTTGAAAATAGGCTTCGGTACTGTGCATACTATAAACCCAAATTTAAAATGTGTTACTTGATGATGACCAATCAAACATCACTGATAATATAAAACCCAAAATTATAGACCAAATTGTGGCCAATCTATCTTATTATGGAAAGAAATGATGATTATGTATCTAATGACTTTAGAGTTCTAAAAGTTTATGGGATTATTTTCAGTAATAGAGGTCTAGGAATTTATCTTCACTAAGCATATTTTTATGCATATCCATATGAATCAATTCTCCTTTAAATTTATTATAGATACTAAAATATGGTATTTAGTACTTGATAATGACAATCTTGACACACATTTACCATTCATGACTTGAGCACCCAAATAAGGTCATAATTTTCCATTCTATCACACTTGCATGTTATTTAATGATTCAAACCTTCCACTATACTATTATACACCTATAATTGTGATTAATAATAATCAAAGAGGGGAGTTATTATTGTATTAGTATTATAAAAACCAAATAAAAACACACTAATAAAGCTAACACCTCAAGCCTAGACACTCAAGGAGCAAAAAAACAATATAAGTAATTATCAAAGGAAGAAAAAACTAACATTATTTACCTTTCTTGAGATCAATATTTGTATGTTGGCCATAGAATAATATGCTTGGTCATTTTCTCAAAGAGTCTTTGATAATGGTGCTTTTTGCATCATCTCTCCTTGTCACCTTAGCAATATTGGGCTTAGTTTTGGCTTTGGCTTGGCTTTGATGGTTATCTCTCTCAACAAATGAACATTATAACATTACACAAGGAGGCTCCTTGAAGGTATTTTTTCATAATAACATTACACAAAAAGAGCTTATTGAACAATGGGTGAGGCCTTATATTTATAGCCTTTCAAACTAATTCTAACTTAAGTGCAGTTAGCTTAGGGTTAACCATGGTTAATTTTAGTTTAACCCTAGTTAAGTTAAATAAGGGACAATCAATTAATGTTTGGGATAGAGATCCCATTTATTAAGCTTGGATATCCATTTTTGAATTTAAGGCTTTAAGGGAGATATTTTCAATTCCTTAACGTTGAGGATGATGACATCATTATACCTCAATTTTATTAGAATTTCATTTTTATAAAATTATTATTCACTAATTAAACATGTATATTTTACTTAAGAATTTAATTTTATTTCCTTAATTAATTCATTATGCTTATCATTTTTGTACTTTAAGAATTGTTTAAGTGCCCTGTTTAATGGGTCTAAAAGCCAAACTATCAATTTTCTAGGTCACAAGTTTTACTAGAAATGAATCCATGAGAGGTTACTATTACATATAGGATAATACCCTAAATAGGGATGCTTCAACATGATTATAAGCACTAATTTTTTATGTGTAGATGAAATTGGGACATTCAGTGATTCTTAGGCTTAATATTCATTATTTGGTAGAAATCAATCTAAAGTCTGGTTGGAACATAGTTGTGGCCAAAATGAGGTGTCTAAAATTTTCTTCTATTTGGGAAGATGTTTAAGGATACATACATAGTAACATATTCTAAAAAAAATGAAAAAATTATTAATGCCTTGGTTAATGCCCTAGAAGGTGATGGATGAGCCATGGATGCCCCCTTGATGGAGTGGGTAGCAAATAAGGTCAATGAGAATTCCCTCAAAAATAGGTAAATTATGTGACCTGTAGGTAATGAGGGTGGAAATATTGATTATCCCAAAGGTAGTTATAATTAGAGGCATAGTGAGATACCCCAATAGGGTAGATGAAAATCATGATTTGCCTAAATCTAGTTATAATCATTAGCATAGTGACGTGCCCCAATAGGGTAAGGGTAAAAATAATGATTTTCACAAAGGCATTTATAATCACTAACACCATAAAAATTCTCTAGTAGGGTGAATAGATCAAAAAACAATGATTTTCCCAAAGGTGATTATAATCATTGGCACAATTGTTTGACCCAACAGGGCAGATGGAAGTGTTATAAAATTCATCTTTACCCCAGTAAGGAAAATCAATAAAGGGGGCTTACATACTAAATATGTACTCATGGAGTAAGATTAATCTATCACATAGGTTAAACATGAATTTTGGATACCTACTAGTCTGGAGATGCCGATCCTAACTATAAGGGATTAATATTCATTTGTGATTTAATTACTTTACATTTGGGTAGTGTTAGGGTAGGTTGGGAATTTTTTAGGTGTGAACAAGGATAAGTACTTCTTACTATATTGTTTGATATATTTTTTGGCCCTATTTTGATTTAGCATGGGATATTACATATCATAGTTCTAGATAAATTTAATAACTATGTGTATCCAAAGTAGAAAAAACTCAATGTAAATGCAAGTATAAATCACTTACGCATAAGATATGAATAATCAAATCCCATGTGAATATATTACACTAAACTAAGTGCAGTTATGTAAATGAACTCACAACTCAAGTAAAATATATGGGTAATTAAGACATAATTGTAGATAAAGTGCAAAAATCCTATGGCAACTGAGAAACAAATAGTCAATAAATAAAAAATAATAACAAACAAAAATAACAAAACACCAATAAAAATAAATAAACCACAAAACACCAATAAACAAGTAATAAAATACCAATAAACAAACAACAAAACACTAATAAACAAAAAGAAACAAACAACAAAATACTAATAAATAAAAAGAAACAAACAACAAAACACTAATAAATAAAAAGAAACAAACAATAAAATACTAATAAATAAAAAGAAACAAACAACAAAACATCAATAAACAAAAGGAATAAAACAACATAACACTAATAAAAATAAACAAACATGGCCACAAATAAATAAAATAACATAAACAAAAGAAATGAACAATCCAAATCAAAGAACTATAGTAAACAAGGTATTCTAAATAGACAAAGGCAAAATATAAATAATAGTTAATCACCATGTTAGTACAAATAGAATATAATTTGTTCATGCATGTGTAGTTGAGGTATTACTCTTAGATATAGGGTAACCCCTAATCTATATAGAAATGATGTAGGTAAAATAATGTAAGAACAAAAGACTAACAAGGTTTCCCTTAGGCTATAGGGAATAAAAATGAGGGGAATAAAATAAAGGGAAGGGGTACTGTGCTAAGTCTAGATGCACTATGCAAGTGGACCTTTCCTTACATATTTCCATGGTTGTAAGATCTAACATGAAATTTAGGCCAAATGTAGTTCTCCTAGGGTATGGGATAGAAGAAAATGAATGATAAGAAAAAACATGATTGACTTGTAGAGGAATATGGGAATGGTCTCGAAAAATTGTGAATACATAGAAAAGAGGGGGATGATGCTCACAAACAAGAATTAATTAACACAAATAAATCACATGATTGAAAGAGTATGGTTTAGGCTCCACACTAAAATAATAGGAAAACACTCACATATTATCAAAGTTCATACTTCTTACTACATCTAAGATTGAGAATGAGAATAAGCTCATAAAATTATGAGAACCTAAAATTTATGTGACTCACAAAATAGTGAGAGTGTAAATAAGTCACAAAATGATGAGATCATTTTTAGAGACAAACCTAGAGGAAATAATGATCCAACAAAATGGTGAATAAAATCAATCACTAAAACTAGTCGAGCTGACTCCAAATGCACTATGCAATTAGACACTGCCTACATAGTCCAATGGATAGAATATCCAATGTGAAATTTAGGCAAATTGTAGTTATACCAAGAATGGGATGAAATAAGATTAGAAAATGGAAATGGTCATGCCAAAATCCACAAGAATGCTTCATCTAGACCTATCAGCTAGGATATGCACATCTTGAGGTGTGAGGATATAATCTAAATGGTTGTCCATACATCCATGTTTTTGGGTTTTTTAGGCATCTCAATTAAATGGATAATGATGAGAGATATAATGGTTAAACTCAAAAAATGGTGATGAAATAGCTTAAATATGCTCACAAAAAGGTAAGACCATTCAAACTTAAATTGTTCACAAAATGGTGAAAACATGGCAAAAGGGTAACTGAGCTAACCTTGAAGTAAATCAAGCATTACCTATATAGTCTTGAATGATACATCAAGTCACTATACTTCTTCCTTATAGTGAAATAATTTTTTTAGGTAACAATAAGTTCATAAATTAGGTAAATGACATAATATAGCATAAATATGTAGCAATGTAGATTAAAAAAAAGAGATTATTCATAATTTTCCCAAAGGTGGTTATAATTAGGAAAAAACATCATGGGTTAGTGATACTAAATTTCCTAATGGTATTTATAATTAGTATCACCTAGACTGAGATAGAATGTGACAACAATGAAGAATGAAATTTCCAAAACACTATCATACTACCCTAAGATATTTCCTCTTTATTAAAGATATACACTTAATAAATCACCATACTAAATGAATTTTTGAAACTTCATATAAATACTCTCTCTAAAGGTGATCCAAGAACTAATGGATCATAACCAAGGTCAAAAAGAGTGGGTAAGGAGTAAAATAACTTTGGTCAATAGGGAAGGTATGGAAGGAATGGTATATGATATGGTATAATGAAGGTAATATTATGGTAAAATATAAACAATCCTCACAAATGATACCCTGGGTATCTTAAACAAAGTAATGCTTGAGATGTATTATGCTCATGGGCTCATCAAGTTCATCTCCTTCAATTGTAGCTAACATGTTAGCTCCAGATCCATAATTAGAAATAATGACATAAGGGCCTATCCAATTAGGCTTGAACTTGTCTTTCTACTTTTTCTCGATCATGGTGTTCTTATTGATTTTATTTGAGTTCAAGATCACAAAAATAAAACTCTCTGTACTTGACACATTTATTATATTAACCATGTATCTATTTTTGAAAAATTTTAATTCTATTTTTATCATCCATGCATCTTTCATCCAATAATTCTAGCTCTTATAAACAAGCTACATTGTAATCCTCATCATCAAGAATATGCTTCAATGAGATGTGAAAAAAATTTAACTCAACATAAATGGGAATAATGGCCTTAGTACCATAGATAAGGGAATGTGGTATGGCTCCTTTTGGGGAATGGTAATATTATGATAACCCTAAAGGGTATAGAAGATTTATAGGTGCTAATCATGGCTAGTATCATTAACAATATTCTTAAGAATATCGATAATGGTCTTACTAGAAGCCTCTAGTTGGAGATTACCTTGTGGACAATATGTAATGGAAAAAAATTGGGTAATTTTGACTTCAACATAGAGTGCCTTGACATCCTTGTTATTAAATGATCTACCATTATCAAATATAATGTTGGATGGGATACTATAGTGGCAAATAAGATGGTTGAATATGAATTTTCAAATTTGTTTTCTAGTCATTTAAGTGAGGGGTATATATTTAACCCACTTAGTGAAATACTCAAAGGTAGTAAGGATATGTTTATAGCCATTTAAGGAGGTAGGGTTAATCTTACCTACAAGATCAAGTCCCCACATTGAAAAAAACCATGGTGTAGTCATTGGTTTGATTTTTTTAGCTAGACCATGAATCAAATTTTCATTCATATAGAATTTATTACATATTTTAATATAAGTAGTTACATCTGCTTCCATGGTTGGCCAATAATAACTAGTATGTAAGAGATTTTTGGCAAGGATGGCCCTACTGGTGTGGGCTCCATAAACTCCTTCATGAACTTCCCTTAATTCTAATGAAGCTTCTACCAAATTAAAACAACAAAGTATATTTCCATCAAATCTTATGTGATAAAGTGTTGGGTCAAGTGGGGTATATCGAGAGACTTGGTGTGTGCAATATTTTTGTTATTTTTGTGAAAGGTCTAGTGGAAGGATTTGGTCATAAATTTAGTTATATAATTCTAAATACCAAATAGAACTGGGACCAAAAATATCACAAATGATTTCAACAGTTGAAGGTTTATGATCAAGCACTAAAAGTTGTTCAATGAGGAACTAATAATATGTTTCCCTATTTGTGTTATGAATCAAAGAACTAATGGTAGACATGGCATTTTTATATTTTTATTAGCCCAATGTATGTGTTTAAATTGAATGTGGGAAATCTACTACTTGATAATTCCACCATGGCCTTGTATGGTACCAACTTATCATCTTTGGTCTAGAACTAGTATATAACTTGATTAATCATTATCTGAGAATCACCATGAACTAAGGGATGATAAATGTTCCATTATACTACTTGATGAATCCCTATAATGAGTGATTCATATTTATCCATGTTATTAGTACAAGGAAAGTTGATATGAAATGATTTGGGAATAAGATTTCTCTATGTTGTAATAAATATCAATCTAGCCCATAATCCATGAGATGTGAATGACCCATCAAAATATGGCTTTTAGTGCTGCTCTTTAGGAGGTATTCTTATGATAGTCATGATTTACTCATCTTAGAATGCAAAAGTGAAAGGTTGACTATTTTAAATAGGAGCTTTAGCAAGCTAGTTTATAATTAATTGTCACTTAATGGCCTTTTTATTGATGTAATCAATCTCAAACTCACTCAGAAGAATGATCCAATTAGCCATGTAGCTCTGCAAAACTATTTTTTATAATATATACTTGAGTGGATCTACTTTGGAAATGATTATGGATTTATTGTTAAGCATATAATGATGCAACTTATGGGCTACAAAGACCATAGCTAAACAAGCTTTTTCAATTGGTGTATAGTTATGTTCTTATACTACTAGTGTACGGCTTAAATAGTACATGGCATGTTCTTTCCCATGTTCATCATGTTGGGATAATAGTTCCTTGAGGGAATTATTAGTGGTAGATAGGTATAGTAGGAATGGCCTCCCTAAAATTAGTGGTAATAGAAAAAATGGATCAGCTAGGTATTCCTTCAGGTTCTCAAAGTCTTTCTAACATTCTACATCTAAAATAAATGTAATACACTTCTTTAAAAAATGAGTTAAAGGATGGAATTTATTGACCAACTATGAAATGAAGCATCTAATAGACTAGATTTTACCCTCCAAACTATGGAGCTAATTTAAAGTGGAAGGTGGTGAAATATTTGTAATGGTATGTACCTTAACAGGATCAACTTCAATACCTTAGTGAGAGATAATAAATCCTAACTATTTTCCTAAATTAACACTGAAGATGCACATCTTGGGATTAATTTTAACCTTTTACTCATGAAGCCTTTCAAATATCTTGCATAGTATGGTTGGATGATCTACATGGGTCTTAGATTTACCTAATATGTTGTTGACATATTCTTCAACAATATCATGCATCTTGTCATGGAATGTAATGGTCATATACCTATGGTATATTGATCTACCATTCTTGAGGGTGAATGCCATGACCTGATAGAAAAATCTTCTCCAAGGAGTGTTGAAAATGGTTTTGTGCTGGTCCTCTAACACAATCCTGATAACATTACATATTAAAAATCCATCCATGAAGGAAAGTATTCCATTCCTGACTATGGAGTTAACTATCATGTCAATATTCAATAGAGGAAAGTCATCCTTGGGGAAAGCCTTGTTGATGTCTCTGAAATAAGTGTAGATTCTAATCCCTCCTAGATTTTTACTGATAGGCACAATGTTGGAGATGAACTCTAAATAGTTGATCGATCTAATACATCTCACTTTCAATAGTTTTTTCAACTTTTTCTTAATTAACACATTAATACAAGGATGCATCTTGCATAATTTTTGCTTCACAAGTTTTGCATTAGAATATATAATGAGGTGTGTACAACCAAGGCGGGTTCCAAACCTAGCATGTTTGAATAGGCCCATGAAAATATGTCAATAAACTCCCTCAAAAGGGTTTTAAAAACCTCACATCCCTTCTTAGTGATGTACATGCCTAATTTGATCCACTTTAGGTCTTCTCAAGTCCCAATGTTAACTTCAGTAGTATCCTTTATTATGAGAGTTGAGCCATTTTATAAAATAGTTTGTAGGGATCTAAATTATCATAAAATGGTAAAGTCCTTTAGCCAGACTAGTTATTTAAGATATCCCAAAAAAGATGAATCTGAATTGCCTAATGGTAGTAATGTCTATGTAACAAACATTATAGGACATTCTTAGATAATTTTATTAAAGGCATGATGTTCCTATATACTAAGCTCAAATCCAATAGAAGTTTCTTTATTAGTGGTCTCCTAAGTTTCATTTGAATAAGGGTGAAGATCCCCATCTAGTGGTACTTGAAATAAGTTTTCACCAAGAGACTAGCCTTTTTATTTACTTTTACCCTAGTCTAAAAGTGCCTTAAAGAGGTGTTCACTTTGGGACCTTGATGTTTTGTTCTTTTGTTTTTGTCTAAGGGTGTTCACCCGCTCTTTAAAATAGTTAACAAGATCTAATTTGATAGATAACCCTTGTTTTTGGTCTCCCAAAGGAACATTGTCTCTTAGCCCCAAACAATCATAAAGGGCCTCATCATTCTCAAACTCATGTAGGATTTTCTTTGGTCCCAGTCTATAAGTTGAGTATGATAAAGGGTGAGTATGGAATGTTAGATTACTAGTGTGATGGTACAAATAGTATATGGTTTGAATAGTTTGGTATTAGCAAGGTCTTTATATATGCTATGATTAGACTCAGCTACACTATCAGTAACATTGTCACTAGTCATTGGCGTAGGAAAATGAATAAGATACATGGAGGTCAAAGGTGGATTACCTTGACTAGGATACCATGGATATATGGAGTATTGTGGAACATTGGTTTGATGGAACAATCAGCTAGGAATATGCATCATGCATTGGGATGAGGTTATTGATAATGCATGAATTGTTGGTAAATATTCAAGTTTAGATTTGAAATATGAACTTGGGTCTAAGGGAATTAGGATTGGGATGGAACTATGTGTCTTTATGAAATGTAAAGTACCTGCTAGGTTTGAGTAGGTACTTACTACCAACTATTCAAACCTATATGTATAAATGGTACTTGTTAACTAAGGCCCTATCTTTGAATATGTGGCAGATGTTGGGTAAAAGGAAACAGTTACCTAATAGGTACTTCCTAGATGTTGGAACCTATTTATTTTGAGCTAGATTCTTGTTGGGTGTTTGGTATTTATTGTTGACAAATAAGAACATTTTTTTGACTAGATAATGTATGTGATGTTTGAGGTACATTAGTATATATCTATTGGGGTGGAACATTTATTTCCACCTATTAATGTGGTATAATGCTTTACCTTTGATGAGGTGGTAAATTAATCTATGTCTATGGTTGTGAAATATTAACCATCACTTATTGATGTGGGATAACATTTGTAACTTGTTTGGGTAAAACATTAAGTAAGCTTGGTTTCTTATCCCTTATTTTTTTGTACTTGAAAAAATAGATGGTTGAGGAATGGGAGTAACCTATTGTAATTGGTAAATAGGCATTCTTGACCCCTTATTATTAGGAATTAACTATAGTATTGGCAAGAGGTAATTATTTTTTGGGATTATGTTGTGGTGTATTTAGCCCACCTTGGGTTGAATTAGAAGACACTTGCATGTTGTCCACTATAATTGGCACATGGTCTTGAGTATAATTCATAATCACTTCTTGAATGAATGGTACAATAAAAATATTTCCTACCAAAACACTTTGTGAAAATGGACTATACCTAGATTAGTATGACCCAAAGAATCAACTAGCACTCCTACTGAAGGAGTTAGCTCTATAACTAGGGTATTTGATATGCCCATAGCATTATAATTATATGAAATATTAAGATAAGTCTAATATGCTTGTTGTATTTGCATAAATTATTCCACCATGGGGCCCTTTCCCTTTGAAAATATATTTTATCTTGGTCTGATAGTGGAATGAGTCCCTGATGGTAACTCATAGAGTCATGTTCCATGGTTTTGGTATAAAGTATATTATGAAGCACTCTAACTAAATTATGTAGGTTTTCATGGGGAAAGTCTTATATAAACTTAGCCCCTAACTCTATATATCTAACCAAAACCTTGTCTTTATTTTCAATCAAGTGACGATCGAATAAGTATGGGTCATAAGTTGATGGTATGGTAATGTATTAAGGAAGTTGTTGGACTTGTTCAATAATAGATCACATAATAGTAAGGTATTAAGTTATTTATTCTTTATATTGACCTAGATAATAAAGTGTATTAAAAATTTAGTAAGCTAATGGATCTTGTCATTATTCTATATATTGAGTAGTATAAGGGGGATATGGATCCATCTTAGTTGTCTCAAAAACTACATCATCACCATTTGGGTCTTGAATAAAGGCATCATTCATGACTACACTTTCATAATTTAGATTTTACATGGTCCCACGATGTGTTTAGTAAGGCATATATAAACCCATGACTTTCATCTCATGAATAAAAGGTCTAGAGTTCACAAAACTCTTAAAACATATTCTAAAAAGATTAGTCAATTCTTGGTACATCTTAAAACTCGGTCTATTATTGCAAATGATTTGAACTTATCCTAGAATGGATCTCTTATCCAAAATCATTAATGTTATGCTTGGTTTCAAATATCTCCAAGTTCCAAGGTTTTACACACAAATGGTTAAATGAAAGGCAGATTTAAATCTAGTTTTGGCAAAGTATTTCAAAAAAATCTAATCTAGGTCTAAAAACAAAAGCTGGTAGGTATTTAGTTGAAAGGCATGAATCTTGACTCAAAAGGCATGAACTATATATTAAAAATATAAGGTAATCATAGGTCTTTGGTAAGAAGGCACAAAGATAAACTTTAAACCACATTAGGATGAGGTAAAAACTTGCAATTAATCTAACTTTAAGGAAAATAGTTCGAAACACATTGACTCAATCTTGTCACATAGATTTTAAAACAGACTTAACCTTGGTATAATACATTTATTCTAGGCACATGCCTAAAAATAATTATTAAATTAAATCTATTAATCAAAATAATAATCATGAGTAAAGCATTCAAACCCAAGTGATAAGCAAGGCTCCAATATAAACTATGCTTAGATTTACACTTAAAAAGAGAGTTTCAACCTTATTTCAAGGCAACAAATTGACTTGAAACACATGTAAATATACAAACTCTTAGATCTCGGCAAAAGGGGTCTTCAAAGTGAGTAAGGAATTTGTCCAAGTTACATAATTCAAAGGTGAGAGGTAAACACCAAAGCCAAAATTAAGCAAGACATAGGTGTAGACTGATCAATTTTAAATCTGAAATATATTTAAAAGACTTGGATTTTTAAAATGGAGAACATCCTAGACCTAAAGGGATAGCATAATGACACCATTTTTAAACCAAAGGTACATGTAACTTCAAACTTGGTTTTGAAACAAATTAATGTTTTTGGAATAACATAAGTAGCATAATAATTCTCCTTTAACAAAATGGTATGATAATGGTTTTGTAATCAAAATTCTAATGAAAATACTTGGGATGAAATGGGAAGTGTATTGGCACCCCATTTAAATAAGTGACACACTTGAATGTTTAAGGAAAAAAAGTCTAAGGTGAAAGTGTGACACAAAATGAGTAGAAAAACACCTCTTGTGTGAAAGTATGACAAAAACATGTGATTTTTATGACTCATTTTAAACAAAAAAATGATTTTTAGTCTCAAAACATGAATGTAATTTAAATAAATATAAGTAGCACAAATGGCTCATCCTATACCTATAATTGACATAGGTGTGTGTAGATTCTTCCAAAGTTTCCAATGATATACTAATGCTTGTGAAGAATTAAGTTTAATCCAAAAATTAAAGTACATGTGTAGGTATAGTATTTACACACCCCTCTATCTCTAAATCATTAGTATGTGGAATGAGCTTAAAGTAGAGAATCACTCAACATTTGGCAATAAAGTTTATGACAAGTGGGGTTAACTAAAAATATATAAGGTTTGAATGTACTAGATGGTCTTAAGTGTGGATAACACAAGAGTGTAATAGCATCAATTGAGTTCATACTTGTTAACTTACTATGAAATGGTATATTATTTTTCATTTTGAATCCATCAATATATTTCTTAGTAGATTTTGATGTTTAACAAGACCTGACTCAAGTTTTCATTAGGATCAAGGAGGCTATCCATTCATCTCCATGGCAATCCTAGTATCATGTGCCCTAATTTATATAGCCCACCATGGAATGGGTTGGTATGTTGTTTAGATATGGATCCCTAGGTCAATTCACCCCTAAAGAACTTGTGGGAAGGTGATGAACTCACACCCACAAGCCATATGCATAAAATAAATAAATGAAAATGGAAATATTTTATCATTCACTTTTGAATAACCCAAATCACTTCAAGCTTGGGGAGAGCATATGTGACATTTTTTACAACACAACTTTACAAACAATGGAAATAAACCAAGAAATTTTGGTCACCTAAGCTCCTTAAAGGATATAGGGGGAGATCATATACACTAAATTTTGTGTTTTCCAAAATCAAATAATTGAATCTAAGTATTTCAAACTAGATAAATAACAAACAAGAATCAAAAAATGACCTTAGGATCTCTAACTAAAGATGTAGGTTATTTTTACTAAAACCAAATTGAAATGTGTTTGAAATTTTTGGCCCCTTGGCCATGTTTACACTTTTAAAATATTGGAAATTATAAAAGACAAAATTCTATGTGATTTTTAAGCACTTTAACCAAATGTGAATGAATTTTAACCTTTGTTTGTGAAATTTTTGACTAGGTAAAGTAAAAATTGATTACAAAACACTTAAACTTACTCTTTCTTGGCTCAATTGTCTGAAAATATGGTTGGTGGATTAATTTGTGTTTAATTCAAGGTGAAATTCCTACAAGTTATCTCAATAAAACATAAAATTTAACTCTTGAGTTTATTTTAAAAACATAGATCAATCAACAATGATTACTATAAGGATAGTAGCCTATTTAGCGATTAATATTTATTTTTTACAATAATTATTGATTCATATAATCACATTAAAGACATACATGTTTTTAAATAAAAACTCTTGATAAAAATGTTTTAAACTCAAATTTCTTACTACCCTACAAGAAAAAGGTTAGACAATCAATAAATAGATTGTTAAGCACCAAAAAAAATAAAGAGTTAATTTTTACTATGTTTCTATTTTGTTGTATTTTGACATATATATCATCATTGATTACTATAGTGATCATTTCCAATTCATATATGATCATCGGTGATCCCTGTAAATTTTAATGACTACTTATCATTCAGTTGAGAGCTCAAATTTATTCACTTTTTTGGAAATTATATCAAAAACATGGCACAAAAATGGCTATAATAACATTCTAAGAAGTAACTAGAAGAGTTTTATGGGGTATAGGTCCCACCTAGCATGCCATTATGTGATCAGTAAGAATCCAAGAGGGGAGTTAATAGTGTGTTAGTATGATAAAAACCAAATAAAAACATATTAATAAAGCTAACACCTCAAGCCTAGACACTCAAGGAACAAGAGAAAAATACAAGTAACTATTAATGGAAGAGAAAACAAACATTATTTACCTCCCTTGAGAGCAATATTTGTATGTTATCCATGGAGGAATGTGTTCAATCGTATGCTCAAATAGTCTTTGACAATGATGCTCCTTGCATCATCTCTCCTTGTCACCTTGGTAATGTTGGGCTTGGTTTTGGATTTGGATTGGATTTGATGCTTATCTCTCTCAATAAATTAACATTATAACATTACATAAAGAGTCTCCTTGAAGTTATTTTTGCATAATAACATTACATAAAAAGATTATAGCCTTTCAAACTAACTCTAACTCAAGTGTAGTTAGATTAGGGTTAACCATATTTAAGTTTAGTTTAACCATAGATAAGTTAAATAAAGGACAAGTAAATAATATTTGGGATAGAGATCCCATTTATTAATCATGGCTTTCCATTTATGAATTTAAGGCTTTACAAGAGATATTTTTAATTCCTTGACTCTGAAGATGATGACATCATCATGACCTCAATTTTATTAGAATTTCCTTTTTATAAAATTCATAATCACTAATTTCACATGGAAATTTCACTTAAGTATTTAATTTGAATTTCTTAGTTAATTCATTCTACTTAGTATTTTTGTACTTTAGGAATTATTTAAGTGCCCCACTTAATGGGTCCAAAGGCCAAACTATCAATTTACTAGGACACAAGTTGACTAGAGATGAATCCATGAGAGGTTATTATTGCCTCTAGAATAATACATAAAATAAGGCTACCTCAACATAATTATGAGTATTAATGTCCAATGTGTAGATGAAATTGAGATATTTGGTGATTCTTAGGCTTATTTTCATTATTGGTAGAAATCAATCCAAAGTCTAGTTAGAACAAATTTGTGGCCAAAATAGGGTGTCTACAATAATAAAATCACTATATATTTTAAACTATTAAATATCCTACATATCTAGATTCTTAGTTCAGTTCACCTGTACATAGGTTAGTTTGTCAATCTATTCAATACCATCAGTTAATATTAACTAACCAGGTTAACCAACTCGATCCCAATAATGGCTATTGTCTAAAATAAAACACATGCTTAGGTTCTTCCTATAATACTAGTGTGTTGATTACATTAGGAATTACTTAATTAGATTTATATATCTACATGGTATACATCTATACACTATTCCACACTAAGTAAATCTACCTTATTCTTCCCAATTTTCATTCATTTCACAAGGATTAATCACAAACCAAGTTATAACCACTCAAAATCTAAGTAAAATTAAGAATTTTTAGGTAACAAATCTAATCATTACTTTTTTACACATAGAAAAGGAGAATAATTGTATAACACACTAGGTAGGAGAAATATGTGTGCCTTTATTTCCTTCTTTGGAGTATTGGATACATAAGCAAAAATAAATCATCAGGTAAGGGTGTTTGGATTAAACTCATCCCATTACACTTCCCCCATTTTTTTAGATTTTTATCCCTCAAACTTACATCTAGTGTTTTAAGACAAAGGATGTTTTTTTTATTTTTTCATGCCACTATTGTTTAAGATCACAAACACAAATAAAACAAAGATAGTCATAGGTGACCATACCGTCAATGTTCCATATTTTTTACATGTTAGTAAAAACTAAAATGTTAGCATAAATTAAAGATACTAACATAATCTTATAAAACTAACCCAATGTAGGTAGAGAATTAGTTATTATACCAAATGAACTAGATGCATGTTTATCCTTGATTTTCAATTCTAGAATAGAGTTACAGTTAGATAGTAATTCAGAAAAGCTAAGTATCATGATCCCTTTATTAATTTCCATATTTATCATATTCCCTTATCAAATCAAAGGAATTAATTTTTAATCATTTAAATTCATATTTTATGCTTGAATGTCATATCTATTGATCTAAAATATATTTTAAATTTATAACTTAATTAGATTAATCTTCACCTTTAATGTAAATTAGGGTATAAAAGTTACACTAATTCTAAAAAACTATCATAATAATATAATAAATGTGAAAGTTTAGTGACTTAGACCCATTTGGAGGGTTTCAGCTACATATATCATGCATTTAAAATCGAAATTATGTAGTTTTATGCATGTGAGTGAACCAACCCAAGTGAGAAATAAGACTTTACTTCTCTCCCTAGATAATCAATGATGAATCTATATGCTCCTTAAAACAAATCTTTTTAGGTAAAAATATGTAGCCATTAGACTTCAAAATATGATTACGCTAGATTAGTCTAAATGTGAATTTCCCTTCTTAATATGTAATCAATGTATCTGAGAGACATATCATCTAAGTGATGATAAATGGCATAAGGTATATGTGTATATATAAGCTCCTTTGAATTAAAATTTGGACAATTTTTTTGTATTTCAATTATGGAAAAGAATGGAAACTAAAAAAAAAGTCATAAAGAACCCAAAAAAATAAGTTGACTAGAATCATATAAATGATTATGACATATGACCACAATTATATGGTCATTTTCCATCATATCATACAAAGACATGAAAACAAAGATCAATTTGGACTAGGGATGACTTAATAGAATCCTAATGTAGGTAAATGATAGATCTGAGGTGTTCATGAGAGAATGTATATGATGCAAGGCTATAAAGGTTATAATGTGATGGGGAAATGTCTTAAAAAGATCTAAATATATGAAACTGTTTAACCCTAAATTTTGGAATATCATAGTATGAAGTTAAAAATATATAAATAGATTAATTAAAATAGTGATAAACTAATTTATAATAGACCAATTAATTTCAAACTCATATAAACTAATATTTTGAATCATAATACTAAACTATGCTAAATAAATAAAGCAATAAATTTAAAATATGTTCAATTAATTTCAATCCTAAAGAGAAATGATGCTTAGTTGAGTTTACTAATCACATGGAAAATCAAGATTGGGACTAGGTGGAAAGCATGTAAGATAATTATTATAGATTAGCTATTATATTCTAGATATTTTACTTTTGTATCCATTGATACTATTTTTAGATATAGACACTATCATTGATGTTGGTGTCTGGTTATGGCACAGGTGTCTAGTACATAATAATTATTTGATCTTGATGTGAGAAACTTCATTATTATAGGTTTTCTATCACCTTTTTGATGATATATTTATATCTATGATATAGGCCATCACTCTTTTCCAATAGATCAAACCCTAACTCTTCACCCTTCTTCACCCTTAGAATGAGTTTGCTAAAATGGATTAGTTGACTCATGGTTTCGAGTTGACCCAAAAGGCCCCTCTATAAATGGGATTTTTCCACATAGCCAATACTATAATGAGGGCCTAAGACTTATGTATTTCTCTCCTAAGTGTGGGAATGTATGTGTATAAGGGTTAAATATAGTATTTGAAGATGCATGTAGTGATCTAACTTGTAATTTAAGAAATATCACTCATGGGATTCTCTTTGAATGTTTTATCCTTATAATATGATTGATCTTATGTTTGATATGCATATAGGGATTAATATGGTAGAATAGCTTGGTTGTGAAGTTGATTAATTGAGTTTGTATAGGTATTTGCTAAGTATTTACAAGATGATGAATGAAAAGGATTATACTTGTATTTATATCCCTCTTTTTAAAAATATCTCATAATAAGGTTAAATAAGGCAAACATGTTGATATGTAGGTTTAAAAACATTTCTAATTTGGACAACTTTTGTAAACTAGACACTAGATAAGCATCTAGACACTACCATTGGTGGTAGTGTCCCTCTATGGTTGATAGTGTCTATAGGGATAAAAAATAGGTACATATATGAAACTAACAGTGAAGGATTTTTATTAGGTTTGAAGCTTTGTGTAGTTTAGGATATCTAGGTCATCAGAATGATATGGATCAGACTAATAGATAAGCATTCAAGCATGGTGAGATAGTGAATGCAAGCCTTTTGGCAACAAAGAGGTCTAGAATTGAAGGGTAGATCCCCAATTGATATTTTTAAAATGTACAAGACTGAGAAATTATAAATATTTATTTTTAGTATCTACATCCCCCCCATTTAATCTAGTAATGCATGATGATTATATTACTAGTTTAAAGGAAATAAATGCACACCTAGATGTTTATAACACACCTTGATCTTTCTTAAGCCCACTTTGAGTTATTTTATGATGTATGACATGTAACCAAGGGCATGTTATATTATAAATAACTAAATATAATTTGAAATTTGTGATATCTAAAATGCTTGAAAATAGAGAGAACGAGGAAGGAGTACACATGTGTGTCGATGCAACCATATTGCCTCTTTATGATTTAACTTGGTAAAGATGATTTATTATGAAACAATAGAGATGGAAAATTTTAATACCTAAACCTTGAATATTTTTAAAATGGATATTGGAAGGTATTATGATCCTAATCTAGTGCAAGGATGAGTTGTGACATGACCATTGAGATCATTATATCTAAATCGCACAACTCAATTGTGAATATATAATATGATGATGGTGAGTTATTTAATCAAATAATCCTATAAATCTAGTAACATTAGATGATTTAATCATTCCAACATATAAATCTAGTGACGTTTAATGATTTAATCACTACAATCTATTAATTGAACCAATTATTGTAGTAGAAAAGGCTCGATAATAGTACATCCTAGTGTAATCAATGCATCCTAGTGAGTATTATAATTGGTAAATTTTGATTTTTTTGGAAATATCATGGAGTATACATTTATAATATTTTTGATATAAATTAAATGTGTCATAAATCTTAAAAACTTTATTTCAAATCTATGCAAAATATGTGAAATATTTTTAACCTTTTAAGGTATTACTATGTAAATCCTATGTTTAATTAAATGGATGATTATTCTAAATAGGTTAAATAATATGCAATAAATAACCACTAATGTGTTACATATTTTGACTAGATTTTAATTTCTAAAAATAGTAATAAATATGTGCAAATAAAGACATATCTATAAAACACTTAATACTAGAGATCTGAGTGTTGAAAACTAAGATATGAATAGTTATGAGTGTCATCAAACATATTTTTATGTGATAACCCCTCTTAGAAATTAACACCACACTTGGATATTAGCACCATGTGGCACTAGTGTCCTGAAAATAGTGCTAGTGTCCTTTATGTAGGATTACTCTAAAATTTTGGATGTACTTACAACTATGTTTCTAGGTTTTGTACTTATGTGCACAAAGTTTGAAACTTTGTATTGTGCCTTTAATCATTGATTTATAATGTAAACCCTAATCCCATTTGTAATTAAGGCATGATTTAAAAAGTGATTTCATTAATAGGATAGGCTAGACATCCTTAATATCCCATTATGAAGATATTTACCTATATACCAATCCTCTAAGGAGGGATCAAACATGATGTATTTCTCCCCACCTAAGTGTTGGTGAAATTGTAAGTGATGTTAGCATGACAGTGGTCTTCAATGATTTGAGTGTGTTTTAGATTATAAATCTATAAAATCTGATCTTAGGGATGTTATATATGGTAGTATGTAGAATTAGGATAGACTAGGGATTGATAACCTTGATTTTACTTAACTTGTTTTTTTTTTGAATAGGTATTTTGCATTTTATTTCCATCTACTAGATATAAGTTTAAAACTCATGTATTTATAGTGTTATGTAGCTTATGACAACAATAAAATAGGCTTATGATTAAATTATGAGGGTTTTACTTTTTAAAATATTTCTATTCGAGAAAGATAGGGTACAAAAAATAGTGTCATTTTAAGGACACTAATGTCATGTCACTCTAGTGTCCTTAACGTGGTGTTAATTCCAAAATAGTAGGCTATTATGTACAAAGGGCCAAGATCAAGAAATGAGGGTCTGAGATTGTGTTTTAGCTGAATAGGGATGTATATGGTCCACACAAAGGTTTGAAAAGTGTGATAAAATGATCTATGATAGGTCTAGGGATAAGCTAATAATAGGTTGTCTTAATTATCACTCTTATCACTCAAATACCAATTTTAAGTCATTACATCCCTTGATTTATGTTATAAATGCATCAAAGTGAAATGAATAGTATAAATGAAAAATAATCCTACCTAGACTTACCTAGGAAGTGAAGCCTATAATGTTGAGCCTGAGCATGTGAAGTTGGGTCTGCATATGTGAAGCATGTTCCAAAGCATGAGATTTAAATGAAATGTGTCCGTATTTAATATATACAAAAATAAAGAGACATTTCTCAATAAATAATTAACTAAGTAAAGATATGGGAGAGAGGAAAGGAATGAATACACGTCATTGGGTATGTGAACCAATGCATGAACTGGTGATAACCTATGTGTGTGTAGTGATTAAATATTTTAATGACTTGGATTGAAATAATAGCTTTCTTAATCCTCATGTGTGGGTGGCTCAATAACTCAATCTTGTTTTTAATCCATCATTGCCCACCCCTGCTTAGTGGATCATGACCTATGAGAAAGTGTGTCCAACCCTCTCATGTGGGTGGCTCAAGAAATCAAGTAGGCTATGACTCCATCATTTTCCACCCATATGTAATATATGCATCTAAAATTGAACTACACAAAGTATTAGAAATATATAACTAAGTGTATCTAATTGTGTATGTTGGCTTCATAGCCACTTGAGTACATTAGGTGGATATGAGCCACTAGAGAATACCAACCACTATAGATGGTGTAAGTCATGAAATTAGTGAAAACCGAAAATATGATGTCAAGTGTATACTTTATAGATAATGATATGGATTTTTCCATTTCATCTAATCAACATGTGTGTAACTGAGCATATGGGAATAATGTGCCACACACATGCCCTAATATGATATCTAAGTATACTAATTCTAGACGAGTTTTAATGATTGTATCTACATATATGAACTGAATATGGGGATGATCATGCCATGCATGATGCCCCTAATATTATAAATTGACATGAATCTAATTTGAGCTAATGTGAATTTGAGAAAACTCTAAGCACAACTATAAAACTTGTAGCTATATTTATACAAACCTATACTGTACCTAGTGTATTATTTTGGTTAATCTAAATTATCCTAGAACTAGGGATACTAGACAATAGCACTATGTTTTGGATAGTAGTGTCATGTGGCACTAGTTTCTCTATTTTGTTACTAATGTCTATCTAGTTTGAAATTTGAGTCACTATATTGATTTTTAATTTTTAATTTTTTCATGTGTTTTACCTATCTAGTTTTCTAAAACTAAGACTATGTGCTAAAAATGTTTTGTAAATGCAATGTACGAGCTCAATCTCTATGACAAACTCCTATGAATTCCCCTTATTGTGTGGGTAGTTGTTGAACTTGTGAAATAAATATCCTCAAAATAAATAGCTCTATAAAATGTGTGTTAGATAGAGTATATATGATAATTGCATGATATACAATACAATATGCAAACATAACATTAGAATGTAAGAGAATCTAATATTAAGTATGTAATATAAGATGTATATTGTGTCTATCAATACACAAGGGTGTCAAGATAGATGTAATCATAGTATGTAACATAAAATTTGAGTAGCTACCTAGGGGTATGGTATTTGATGTCCATCTCAGCACCCAAGTAATAATATTAGATACATGAGGTCCCTCATGGCATCAAAAGCTAGTGTGTGTAAAAAGCAAAGACAAGTGTCATAGCCATGATGCATATAAGAAATCACACATTCAAAACACATGAAGCATGCAAAATATGTCAAGGGAACACAATACAAGGGACATGGTCACATGTCACTAAATCTGAGAAAAGAAGACATACAAAGACATGTTCAAATGTCCACATATGAAAGAAACAAGTAAGTTGGCTTAGAGCCACATATAATGGTATGATTAAATAAACACATACATAATAAATGAAATCACACACAAGGGACATGGGCACATGTCCAAGGCATATATGACTAGAAGTGGCATAGATCCAAAGAATAATGGCATATTCATATACCCTCGACTAGATGAAACATAGAAAATACAATCAAGTCTATACTAGGAAAGCTAAAAATGAAAGCATGCATGAATATAGTATGAATCTATGCAAGATCTAGGATGTATATATGTTGAGTCTAAATTAGTGATAGTCAAAAAAAATCTAAGTGTGAATAACAATAATCAATATCAAGGTATATTATTATCAAAACTAGAATGTAAGGAATGTAAGGATATAACCTAGTGATAGAAGCTATGTATAATATGCCCCAAGTTGGTGGATATATGAAATTAATAATCATAAATTAGTGTATATGCCCCCAGTGGGTAGATGATAGCAATTCTAGATCAGTGTAGTGGACCTAAGTCCATTAAGCAATATGCAATCACTCAATAAGAACAAGTGAAGCATGTATGTATGATAAAATTGACTATACTAATATAGATAGCATGTGTAGTGTCTAGAAAATATAATAAATGTAAGTATATGAGTGTATACAATATGTAAATTTTGTGTTTTCTAAGTAATATTTGAATGTTTTTATGTTTTGTTATGTTATATTATTTTTATATTTTTTAGATATAATCTATGTGCAAGTAAATGAAATTAAACTATGTACAAGGAGCAAGAGAAAAATAAAGTGTGTATAAGAGGTTAGTAAACATACTAACTGATGAGTCTCATGAGAGACTCATAATCATTTTGACCTAAACTATGATCATGCATGTTGTGTGAAATGGAAACTTTGTTCCCATAATTTGTTGTAGTGATCAATCCATGTCGATATTTCTAGTGGTGCTAGGAATCTATTGCACTAACTATGGTTCCCTATCAACTGTAGGGGTATTAAGAACCCATATGGTAGATAATGTTATAAATTACATAGGTACCCTATTCTAAAAATCTTAAGAACCCAATAACATTTATCTTGGCATAAATTGAGTGGAGGAAGGTCTTCTAGAATCTGTGACATATATCTAATGTAGGGGCCTCTCTAAAAATGGTCTCTATGGGAGAGTATATGTATGTGTTGATATTTTAGGATTATACCTCACCTACATTGGAGGCTCTACTAAAATATATAATTTATGCATAAGAACTATGCTCTAAGATATAATTGATAACTATGTTATATCTGGTAATAGTCTTGGAACTCTAACTAGTGACTATGTTGTAACTTTTTATGTGATAGGTAGAGGATACTCATATGGGAGACCTTCAACAATTAACCACCTAATTTGTGTGTATGTATTTTAGGAATATATTCACTATAGATGGTATGGCTCATAGATGATGTATCCATTTCCTACCTGATAACATATCAAACATACATGCACTAGGTACTACTAAGAACTGAGTGGTTATATGTTCTAGTCCAACTTATAATGGAATTATAATCTCCTTGATGGATCTCTAAACATGACCACTAAAACCACTAATTTCTATATCTATGGGGAATATATCTTGCTCTAAGTACCCCAAATGTTATAGAAGTGTTATAGTGCACATGTTAATGCTTGACCCATTTTCAACCATAACACTCTAGATAGGATGATGATCTATATATGCTTAGATAAAAAGTACATGTAAATCTATATCATCATCAACAATATCTTATTTTGATAAAGTGATGAGTGGTCTAGGCGGGAATATATTATGGTACATGCTAATGATGTTATACAATGGCTATGCCTCCTCTATAATAGTGTGATATGAAGCTGGTGGTAGATGTGCCTAATGTGTGTAGTGAACACCTAATGTGCTCCCCACCTCATTCATTGTGGGCTTTATAAATAGATCTAATAATATCTTAAATGTCATATATTTTGTTTGATGTGATTTTTATGCCTATATAGGTGTGCCCACATCAATAATATTATCCTCAATCAAATCTTTTATCTTATGTTTTAGGCTTATGCATATGTCTGTTGTATGGCCTAGAGCCATATGATACTCATTAAATGCATTATAATCATATTTATTTGTATGATGCTGTATCATATCAACATTTTTAATGAGATGGAGAGATATGACATTGAATTCTAAAAGCTATTATAAAACCCATTCTGGTGACTTTGTAAGATTGGTGAATATTCGATGCTAAGGAGTGGATAAAACTAATCTATGAGATGGCTTAGAAGCTATGTTGATTATGTCCTTTTGATCACTCTTGTTCTCAATGGCCCTTACCTTATATGGAGGCTTATTTTAACTCTTAATAGTTGATTTTGATCCATTGGTATATTTGAGTTTTACCATTGATATAAGATTGACCTTTCTTTCTTTTATTGTGTGGCACAAATCTATGAATGTAGGAGACTTCTTGAACAACATAGATGCATGTAATACTAGTAAAAAACTTTGTTTAAATATGTCCTAAAGTTATTTATCCACCATAGGGCTATTCAATTTGACTAATATAGTCTTGAATCATAAGACATGGTCTATGATGGGTTGATTTTACTTTTATTTCAACTATGCCACTTGGGCATATGATATATTGTCACTAATATTGATAGAAAAGTGTGCTAAAAACATGTTGGCCAAAGTATTGAATGTAGTTATATATTGATTTAGTAAATCATAGAACCATTTTAGAGCATAATCCTTTAAATTACATGGAAGAAACTTCATGAGAAGCCAATTATTGGACACATAGTCCAAACATGCTATGTGAAAAGCTCTGAGATAGTGCTTCGGGTCACCCTTTCCATAATATAATGTAATCTTAGGTACCATAAAATTAGACTATGCGATATGAAAAAGGTGTAAGATAATATTAATATCTAGGTCATGTGATGGCCTAGCAGCTCCCTTCTCAAGATGTAAAACCTTATCTTACAAAGTATGAATCTCATGCATAAGGGATTTTATCCATCTAGAGTAGAAAAACTATCCATAATAAGAGTAGCTATCATTGAAAGTTGTTGAACTATAATTTTAGGTTATTCTAGCTGACTTGACCCCACTATAGGTGTAATAATGCTATTAGATGGGGGAGTTGAATATTGACCACTATTTTTTTTTTGGAGTTCTTCCTAAATAATAATGATGAAGTCATCTTGTATATTTGCATGTTTGGACACAAAATCTTGTACTTATTTCTTATCAATCTCATCAAATCTATTAATTAATTCTAACATTGTAATTTGGGAAGTAGGAAAAAGAGATTTTGTATATTTTGAACCTTTGAATAATTTTAATCTAATAAAGATTGTGAAAACAAATATGGAAACAAATTTGAGATTGTAGAACTAAAATCTAAGCGTAAATAGAAAAAGTATATGAACCCTAAGAGCATATAATGTTTTCAATTAGGTTTCTTTTGCAAAAAAAATAATATATATTTAAATAAATGAACCCTAATGTGAGATTTATTAAATGAGCTAGATTGTGTCAAAAAATTATAAAAAATAGAGGTTTATAACCCTAATTTAGTGCATAAAAATTTGGATAAGGTAAACCCTATGTATAACTAAGGTTTTTAAGCAATATTAAAAGTAAGTCAGGTTCACCAAAAAATTTAACCTTTTAGGGTTTTACTATGTAAATCCTATATTTGATTAAAGGCCTGAGTAGTCTAAATCAATGAAATAATATGCAATAAATAACCATTGATTTGTGATAGATTTTGACTAGCTTTTACTTTCTAAAAATACTAATAAATATGTGAAAATAAAGACTTATCTCAAAAACATATGATATAGAAGATCTGAGTGATGAAAATTGACACACAAATAGGTTTGAGAATTATCAACTAGATTCTGATGTCAGAACCCCTCCTAGATATTAATGCCAAACTTGGATAGTAGCACCATGTAGCTCTAATGTCTTAAAAATGGCACTAGTGTCCTCTTTGTAGGATTGCTCTAAAATTCTAGGTCCACTTATGATTGTGTTTCTAGGTTTTGTTCTTATACACATGAATTTTAAAACTCCATATTATGCCTGTAATATTTGACCCCTAATCTCCCTTATAATTAAGGCATGGGATAAAAGTGTATTCATAGTAGGATAAGTTGGACATCCTTAACACCCCACTATGAAGAGAGTTTCTGACATACCTATCCTCTAAGGAGGGATATATCTTAGTGTAGTTATCCCCACCTAGTTGTTGGTGTAAGTGTAAGTGATGCTATAATGATAGTGGTATTGAATGATTTGAGTTTGCTTGAGATTGCAAATATGGAAAATATGAGCTTAGGGTAGTTTTAGATGGTAGTATGCATAATTAGGGAAGAATATAAATTAATAACCTTTATTTTTCTTAAATTGTTTCATGTTTGAATAGATATCTTGCATTATATTTCCATATGATAGATATAGGTCTAAAATTCATGTATTTATAGTGTTATGTAGCTATACATATAATAAAATATGCTTAGGCCAACCTTAGGAGGGTTTTAATTTTGAAAATATATCCATTTGGGAAACATAGGGTAAAATATATTAGCACCATTTTGGGGACACTAGCACCATGTGGCTCTAGTGTCATTAATGTGGAACTAATGTCCATCTAGTAGGATGCTAGGCATGAAGGGCCAGGATCAGGAAATGAGGGTCTGAGACTATGTCTTAGTTGACTAGGGATGTTTTTAGTCCACACAAAGGATGGAAAAGTGTGATAAAAGGCTTTGGGATGGGTCTAGGGCTAATCTAGGAATAGTTTGTTTCTAATATCACTCTTAACACTCAGATACCACTTTATTACATGAATATATAGGATTCTAACCAAAGTGTATATCTAAATCATGAAACTAAATTTGAGATTATGTGTGGATGCCATGTATTTATGATATGCCCCTACTAAAATTTGGAGTTAGTTATTAATTTTTTAAGTGTATAGGTCATGTTTTTATGATATTCCCCCACTAAAATCTAAATATTATGAAAAATGTTGAATTCATGCTTTTATGGCATGCCCCCACTGATATGCCCCCTTTTAAAGTGAGGGATATTTAAACTAGTATGTAGTTTACCTCAAAATTATATTATAAATATATAAATAATTTATTATATAGGGATAAAATGTTCATGTATATATCATTTAGTCTCATAGTATATGATCACATCAAATCTTAAGATGCATGGTATAAAACATGGCAATGTCTAGAGTGTAATAGTACAAGCTTAGAAAAAAACAATCACACACACAAGAGCACTCAATGTAACTAAAAATAATGGTCCAAGGATACCTCATACAAGAGGCATGTTCAAATATTTCACAATTGAAATGAATGACATAATCAAATATCTAATCCACATTTAATGATATATTCAAATGTCCAATAAACATACAATGGCATAGGGGCCAATAAGCAAGGAACATATTTAAATATTCCACAAGAAATACAATATAAATCAATGGAATACAATCAATTAAATTAACAATAGATAAATTATAAGCAATTAGCATAAGCATATCGAACTAGTCCATGCATAGATATGTTAGTAAAAAATGTTATGTAACATTGCATATCTAGTACATTGTGAAAACTATGAACATGGATATAGACATGTGTAGGAATTAATATATAGTCTCAAACATTATAATTTATAAATGTTAATAAAGGATATATAACCTATATCAATTATGATCAAATAAAGTAAATGCCCCCAATATACTACATGACATCGATAGAGGAGAGTATTCAAGTAACACACTCAAAATGTGCATGAAACATATGTGTATATATATATTAAATAATATTCTATCTAATTAACATGAAGTAGCCAACATAGGTGCCAAGGAGCTAATAAATATAGGAATGCTAAATATTTTTTATATTTTTTAAATTATTTGAATGTTTTTGTATTTTTTTGAATATTTGAATTTTTTTGTATTTTTATAATATATGAAAATAAAAGGCTATCTTATGATCCCATACAAGGGATGTTCATAGCTAGCTCCAAACTTGGAATATGTTACATCAAACTAATGGTACTACTAAAGAGTACGCATAGGTGGTATATTTGGATTAGTAGAATCTATGGTAATCTATATTTGTATAATAGGACTATGTGGTCATGAGTAAATAATAGGAAGTAGGGGTTCATGAAACCCATATTTTAGTGTTATGTGGGTTTTTTGGAGTATCAATAATTGGAACATGTCTAGTTTTTCAATGTAATATAATATCTTGAGTAATAATATATAAGGATTTTTTGGAATCCATTATATATCTCTAAACCTTTCATGAATGATTAACCTCAATAGGTTTGATAATAACTATATTGGAATAATTTTTTCTTGTTTAAGTGGATGTTCATATGTAATTCTATAAATTGTGACCACCTTGTTGTTATAAATATATTTAATACACCCATCAATTGTATAACATACTTTATGGAGTTTATGTATCCAAAGTCATCCAAATAAAAATCAAAGACTCAGGTGTATGGTATAATTAAAATTTTGGTAACCACATGTGTTGTAAAAACCTATAATGTTAAATCAATCTCACTAAAAACATGTTTTCATGTCCCATCAAATGCTCTAACAATTTTGATTAAAGGGTATTCATCATGTGTATATCCAAATTTTCAATTAATGGTAGGGTACATAATTCTAAATAGAACAATTTTTATCATAACACGATGTATAATATAATGGTCAAGGTATGCTCGAATAAATAGTGAATGCAAATTTGTTTCATCATCCACTATTTCACTATCATGAAATATAATAGAATGTCTTTGGACCATAGGAGATATTTTGCATGTATAGGTGCCAATAATCCCATATAATGGGTTCTCATAATGCGATGGAGGAAGATGTGCATTGTATGCCTTTTTAACTTTTGGATCTTCTTAGATTTATCTTATAAAGGACTGTTCAATATCTTCTAATTCTTGTGATCACCAGGTTGTTAACCTAAATCCTTTAAAGGATAATCAAAGGTAATATTATGGTCATCAATAAGTTATTGAATCTTATTCTTTAATGTATTACATATGTTCATGGAATACCTAGGGCCTTGGAGATAGTCATAATATACATTAGCATCATATCTTTTAGGTAAAGGTTGACTCATATCAACCTCTATAGGAGGAGGAAGAGATATGAGATGACACTCCATAATATTCTGAAGTAAATAAGTTGGGGACTCATGTAATCATCTAAATTTTCTCTTAGGTTTATTGGATAACATGAGTTTGTTAATTTTTTGTCACAATGCATTAACAATTTTGGTTATTTCCATTTTATGTTCTATAGGTTTTACCTTGTATGCTAGCTTGATATGAAATATGGTATTAAATTTATTTAGTGTGTTTTATACATGCTTGAGCTTGTTCAATTAAATAAGCTTTGTTTCATGATATTGAACAATATGGTATAAGTATTCAAAATATTTGAACTTTTTTAAAATAGTGGGCTCATGTAATTATGCAAAAAAAATTGCTTGAAGATGTCTTAAATTTATTTATCTACCATTAGATTTGTCATTTTCACCAACATTATTTTATATCTCAAAACATATTCATTAATAGGTTCATTATTTCCTTGTTTGACCTTCAAAATTTGAGCATATGACACCTTTTAAGTGATATTGATAGAGAAATGTACTAAAAATTGATCTTATAGATGTTTAAATGCTCTTACTCATTGGATTGGTGAATTATAGAACCATCATAAAGCATAGTCCTTATAGATAATTGGAAATAATTTGGTCAAAATTTTATCATTATAGGCATATTTAAGGCATGCCAAATATAAATATCAAAGATATTATTTAGGCTCACCCTTACCATTATAAAATCTGAACTTGAGTGCAATAAAAATAGTTGGAAAAGGGTGAAAAGATATTTTAAGTGCAAGAGAATTATTTAACACATCTTGTGAATCATTAGCATAAGGTGATTTCATAGAATTTTTATCAATTGTGGTAACCTTATCTTGTAAAAAAATTATAATTTGTAAAATATATTATACATTTTAATTACTAAGGTTTGAAATTTGAGAAGTCACCAAATAGGATGCAAACATGGTTTGATTTGATATAAGAATTGAAACTAGTAATTAGGTTGAAATTCTAATGTTTACAATGGATCATGTAGAAATAGTAGTATTTTTCTAGGGAATAATGGTGAAAATACATTACCTATTCCCCCACTAGATGTAGGAAATGATGATGTGCTCAAGGGGAGAAAATCATGAATTTGGGGATGTCTCATAGCTCTAATAACATGATCAATAGATGCACATAGTTTTTCCTTTACGTTTTTTATTGTTTTAGTTTCTAATATATATTTTTAGGATCTCATCAATATCCTCAAGATTTTGATGAATACACTCTCAAAACATAGAAATATATTTTAGTTTCTCTTGATCTATTTATTTGTGTTCACTATTTGCATTAGATTCATTATTTTCATGATCAAAATCATATTCTATGATAAACTCTTTATCATTTTGTTCATTTCCATTATTTACACTCTCATTAGACATAGTGTTTGATACTTCATTGGTTTGGTCCATCTTAGGTGGTAAAATATGAAGCTCCAAATTTTCAATAGAAACATCACTTAATCTATGGTTATGCCTAGGTTTTGTATAGATAATATAATAAATTTAAAATATATATCAAGAAAAAACCTCATGACACTGAATAACCTACAAAAAGATAGGATTTTCATAAATTGACACAGAGGTAGGGTAAATTTTAGAATGTGTGTTAGGGGATATGGTTAAAAATATATATATAGAGTCAAGCACAAGGATGATAAACTAACTACAATAGTCTAATTACTTTTAAAATTAGATAAATAAATATTCTAAATTATAATACTAAGATATGATAAATATATAATATAAAGTACTAAATTTGAAAGATGTTATGTTGATTTTAATACCAAAGAGAAATGATAATTAGTTGGGTTTACTATGTGTAGGTAGATATAAACTAGAAATACATGGAAATTATTCGGGACTGATATTCTAGATAAGTCATCAAATTATTTAAATTATACTTTTATAGTTGTAGACACTATCATTAGGTCTAGACATTATCATCGATGCTAGTGTCTAATTGTAATGCAAGTGTCTAGTATATAATATTGACTAGATTTTGATGTGAGAAACTTCATTTTTATAGGTTTTTGTCACCTTTATATTGATATATTTAGATCTAAGATACAAGTTGTATATTTTTTTTTCTAAATCATCAAACCCTAGCTCTCCACACTTCTTTGCCCTTAGAATGAGTTTACCAAAAATGGTTTAGTAGGCCCATGATGTCAAGTTGACACCAAACACACATCTATCCAATAATCTAAGGAGGGCCTCAAACTTATGTCTTTTTTCCTATATATGGTAATTTGTGTGCACAAGGATGCAATATACTATATGAGGATGTATTCAGTGATATAACTTCTAATTTGATAAATATCACTCATGGGATGCCCTTTAAATGATTCAGACCTATAATATGACTATGCTTATGCTTGATATGAAATTGGGAATGAATAGGGAAGAATAACTTAGTTGTGTAGAGTATTAATTGAGCTTTGTGTGTTTTATTGGTATTTTCTAGATGGTGAATGAGAGGGCTTATAAATATATTTATGCCACACATTTTTAAAATATCTCATAGTATGGTTTAATAAGATAAATAGGCCAACCCATAGGTTTTGAAACATTTATAATTTGGATGACTTTTGGCATTGGATACTAGATAAGGATCTGGACACTACCATCCATGGTAGAGTCCCTCTATGTTTGGTAGTGTGTAGAGGGATATAAATTTTTTACATATCTATAACTTATATTAAATGATGTTTATTAGGTTTTAATCTTTTATACAATGTAGGAGACCTAAGTTTTCAGAATGATATGGATCAAACTAACAGATAAGCATTTAGCCATATTAATATGGTGAATGCAAGCCTTTTGGTAGTAGGGAGGTCTATAATGAAGGTTAGAGAAATAATTGATATTTTTAAAATGTACAAGACTAAGATGTTATAAATATTCAATTTTAATATATTCAAAATAAGACAAATGCAAAAAATTTGAAACGAACATAACAACAACATGCCTTGTAACAAAATCAAGACTCTACACATATTCCCTAAACTTTTCAATTATTTGGCTTAAAAACTAAGTAAAATATAACTATAAATATTGAAAAAATAGAAAATTATGGTTTTTTTTACTTGTTTACTAAAAAGTGATTTTATTTTTATTTTTAAAAATATGATAATGTTTCAAAATTTAATTTTTCAAATTTATTATGACAATATGAAGTAGAGATTATTGATATGAAGTATTTAAATACACATCATACATGTGAAAACATATTAATCACATGTGAACACAATAAATAATTGAAAACACATCAATTAAATAAGGTATACTAAACTACAAAAAAGAAATATAATGGAAATAAATCACTATATATGTGAAAGAATAATATCATAAAAAGATAACATATGTAATAATAACCTAAATTAGAACAATTAAAATCCCCATATGGCCTCAATATTTTCCCTTTCATGATAAATGGTTATGAAACCATCCTTTTATGAATCCAAAATCATGAACAATGTACCCTACTAATAACAAGACATGTATCTACCTTAACAATCGTATCATTAATGTATATGAAAATCAATGAAGGCATCTATTTATAGGCATATGATATGAACCTAAAGTCTGACCTCTAACACAATAAAATAAAATTAATATTTATAATTTATCACTCAACAAGATAAATGAAAATTAATTTCATATGACATAAAATAATTATTACATATTATGGAAAATGGCTACAACCAATCAAAGAAATAAAATTGAAATCAAACATAATGAAGCTAGTTTTATTAGATCTAAAAGCATGAAATGGAATTACCTTGATGAAATAATAAACAATGGATATTAAAATAAAGTAAAATTACACTAATCATAAAATTATAATTAATATAAGAAAATATGATCTAAATATAGTAAAATATTATACATAAAGACTTGCCTATGTGTTGGGGTATAGAATGAAATTACCTTAAACAATTTATATTTGAAAAACAAGATTAAATATTCATATTTGATTTATAAATCACCTAAGCACTTAAATATGATACATGTATTGAGAATAAGGTCAAAAAATATTTCAAACTAGAATTTAGAAAGATGACTATGATTTGATAAAGTGACCAGAATTAGATTGTATCAATAGACATTGACCAATATCAGACTCTTCAAAAAATGATAGTATGTCCCAAAATGGGAAGTCTTCTTATGATAGTGTATGTTTTGATAATCTATCCCAAAACTTTTAAAATACCTTTGTTTAATATTTCTTAATAGAAACCTCCCTCAAATTAGTAAATTGGTTCATAAAACTACAAGAAAGTCTTCTTTTTTCAATCACAAATCCATGCCATGAGACCTAGAAAATACTTTAGGAAGTTGGTTTTTAATAGGGGATTACCCTAGTAATTCCCCTAATTCTTTAAAAATTATAAATTAAGATTTGTTTGTGTCAACAATGATATATGTATACATGATAGTCTCATCCCTTATCCCTATGATAAGAGATGCAAATACAACTAGGGATATTCTATATGCTCTTTCACTAATCCTCCTTTTGGTACATGTCTATAGAAATAATTATTTAATAAATTAAAAATAAATAAATGGAATGGATATCTAAATGTATTCCTTGTGATTATGATGTGTTTTATGATGAGATCACATGTAATAAATGTATTAGGATAATTTTGTATATATAATTATTAAATTTAAATTAGGACCTTGTTTATGTACAATCAAATATTATGGAATCAAGAAAAGTAACAATAATTACATAAGGAAACATGGTAAAATCAAAAAAATAACCCATAACCCACTGACCAATATTGAAATGGTATGATAGAAATCATATTGTTATTAGACTATCTTGATAATGGTCAATGTTATCAAAGTTAAAGAAACATAGATCAATAGGTTTAAAAGAGTGTCTTTTAGTATCCCAAGGAAAATAAATGACATATATGATTACATCCATGAGCGAATGATAATAATTGAAGGCTTTCTGATGTCCTACACAAAGGAAAATATTCCAAAAAAATCCAAATTTGAACTAATGATCCATATGTAATAAAACACAATATTAACATTACAATTGTAAGTCTTGTATAAAACTTAAGTGTATATAGGAATAAACCCTATAAAAATATAAATTCAAATTTATATGAATATCCAGCATGATATAACCCTAGAAGGGGTGTAAGAAAGCATAGATCACCAAAATGTATTATGGATAAATGAATTCACAATAAATAGAAACACAAATTCCTAATTGCAGTCAATTACATTGAGTAATGTGTACAAAATATATGTAAGTGAAACTAAATAGATCTATAACTTATCTTAGTCAATATGATTCAAGTTTAGAAAAGTTAATCAACTAACAAGTCTACTTGGTGATACGTTTATATTGGGGTCATGACTAATAACAGATCAGTTAAACCTACACTAAGGGATACCTTATCACACAATGACAAAGGAGAGGTTTCCAAATCCTCTAGTCAAATGACATTTTGTGATAACCCTAGATAGGTCTTATGATTATACATAATATTATGTAAGATAATCTACTAAACAACTATACAAGCTAATCTAGCAAATGCATATTTAATCTAATATAGTGCTCATGAAAACTTGTGGCACAAATGGGGAATAAAATAAACATGGAAATAAAAATCTATCTGATATAACATTGAAATTATCTAAGCAAGGAGAGATATAATTCAATCCATTAGTTTTATAACATACACTTATCAAAATATGAAGGGTTAGGAATATACTTACCTTGTCGAAGTGAACATGTCATGCCTCAATCTCTCCCTTGGCCAATGTTTCTTTACAAGAGGTTGTTGTGGGCTTGTAAATATCACAAGGACAAATAATCTCTAGGTTATAAGACTTTTCCTATGCATCCAAGACCTCCACAAGACAAGTGTTACTTCTCCAAGGAAACAAGCTAAGCAATGAAAACCTCTTATTGACTGTATAAGTAGATTTTTGACAAGTGATGATGTAAAATTGAATGATCATTTATTAGAAATGAAATGAAAGGGGATAGATATAGCCATGGATTAACCCTAAACCCTCCCAAAAATTTAGCTGATGCAATCAGTCTGGTCGACCTTGTTAGGAAATAAATAGATCCATTAGGTCTCAAACTATGTCATCTTAGGCCAATATAGTTTTGGAATGTGCACTAAACCTAGAATAAGGTTGATCTAATTGACATAATAATAAAAGTGGTAAAAGAGGGGTTTTTCTTATGTAGGGGTTGTTTTGGGTGATAAAATTCTAGGGAAGTGTATAAGTGAGGTTTCAATACTTAAGGAAATAGATAAGAATAACTTATATTGGTGTTAAGTGTTAGTATAGTGGCCAATAATCTTACCAAGCACCAAATGTCTACCAACCCCTTTCCTAGTACACCCTTTAAGACATGCACTTGAAGAGATTGATATTTGATGGGTTCCTTCAAGAGAGGAAACATAAATAATTGATAAAGTTTAAAAATATTGTGTGTGTATATATACCCCACTCAAAGCTCATCATGTGTCATGTATTTGTAAAATAGGATGGTGCTTAAATAAAATAACATGGTAACTCACAAATATAAGCTAATAAATTATAGTACAAATCATAAATTTAATTTCAAGGATAGAATTAAAATATACCTACCTTTACTTACCTTATTACTATAGAAGAGAAGTTATGTGAGTGAAATAAAGAGGCATCCAATGTAGGGGATATTAGGTGGACCTAAAAAATAAGATAAATTTCAATTTTTTTACAAAAATATGTGTTATATGTAGAAAAAATCTCTATAGTATTAGGATTCTAGAATATCATTCAATTTGGAAAAAGAGTTAATAAGAACATATTTATGAGTAAAAATTAGAATTTGTCAGAAAATAATTGATAGTTATTGAAATTAAAAATTAAAATATAAATAAGATTTTTAAACTATTCATTTGTAATTTTGCTATTGTGAGAAGAATAGAGCTCAGAGAGACCCAAAATAGTGAAGAGACACTATGGCCCAAAGATGAAGAGTGTAAGTTGGGGGATGTATATTGGTAACTACTAGAATGGCTTAGGTAAGTGATGCCTTGAGTTTTTTGTTAATTTTTATTGGAAAATATCATAAATTTGAAAAATTAGGTGGTGAGATAAATATTTATAATATAATTCACCCAAAAAAAATTTAGGGTATAGTATAAAATAGTATGGTCAATGGGTAGGTACCAAAATTAGTCATTAACGCATAAGGCCTTAATGATCAATAACTAAAAAGTCATCACAGAAAATGAATAGAGTTAACTAGGTTGAGTCAGTTCAAATTGCAAAGGTGAAAAAGGGTGGTCGACTCCATAACAAGTGGTCAATGTATTTTTATCCTAAGTGGATGACTACATATAGGAAGGTTGATCTAGTTTGTAAATTTTAAATTTCCAATTACATATATATTGGTCAATACAATAATGTAATAAAGTAGGTGACATAGTTTTAAAGAATGCTCAACTTTGTAAGTGGATGATATAGTAGAATGGTGTGGCTAATGATATAAAAGTGGGACAACTTAGTTGTGTGATCTATTTGACTTCATATTAGTGGTTTGACCTAGTTTTAATGTTGAAATAATGATCGACATAGCTTATATTTTAGTCGACTTAGTATAATATTTGTATTTTTGACTAACATAGAGAACTATGTTGCCAACATAGTATAAAGTGGTAGACAAAATTAAAAAATAGGATGTTGAATTAGTTAATTTATGATTTAAAATATTTTTAATTAATTTTAGAGGGTATTATACTGATTATCTTAGATTGAGGACTAAAACACACTTTTTTGTTTGGCATTTTATAGAGACAACAGAGACTCTATTACTTGATAGACATAGAATGACTACCTAACTTATTAGCTATATTGAAATAAAATGATCATGCATGCTTGGTGTCATTATATTTTAGTGGCATCATGAAGATGCATAAGATCCCTCTTAGTGTTGACTAATTCATGATGTTCTTAGGATCATGGGAGTGACTAACCAACACTTTTTAATGGGAGATGGATAGGGATATGATAGAGGTTGGCATTAATTTAGAGGATGTCCATGATTTTCTTGGACTTTCTATTGTTGGGACTCTTATTATATGTGACATGCTTGAGATACATCTAGAAAGATAAGCCCTAAACTGATGGGTGATTGGATTTGAGAGATATTTTGAGGGATTACATGTGTGATTATTTGATGTTTATATATCCACCATTCTAGATATTCAAAAGGTAGTTATAGGCCTTTTGACCTTATGTGTGATTTCCCAAAATTTAGATAGGAAGATGTCATTGTATGTGGTCACCTTGTGTCAGCCAATTTATGAGTAATGTAATTTATATGACCTAGGATCATTGATTTAGGTACAATTAGTCCATGACATAAATGACATTTTATCTCTTTGGAAGAATTATATGGGCCCCATTATTTTTATATGTGGTTGGATCTATGAGATATTTCTTATGTATTGACCAGTTGAGTTGTCGTATGATGTTGATGATAATGTAACTCATATTCTTAGATGGTGATAGAACTATGTGATACATGTTATACCATATACTTTCACACTTTAGACTATTACTTTACTCATAGTGACATTATATGGCATACCTATGTAGATATTAGGGGTAGTTGTTTGATTTAGCCTATAATTTCTCTTAGATTATCTTGTTTTCATATTACTAGACACTATACATGGTGGGTAGACCCACATCCTTTTGTTATCCTACCTAGACAGTTAGGATTTACACATCTAATAGTTATATTAGTAGTGCTTGAGTATTGGGCACATCATGCAAGAGAGATGAGAGGTATTGAGGGTATAATATTACATGTTGATATACCTATGATATATCCATGGTGATCAAGACCTTGTATTGGTCAGCTATGATAGTCAATATTAATGAGAGATTATACAAATGAGGTAATAGTTACATATGTAGAGATGATTATAATTTATGATGAGTATGTATATGTGTCCATTATAAATCCATAATAGGTTATAAATTTTCCACTATAATCACCATGACAATAGAGACATCGACAAGTGGTAGTAGAGACATAAGAGGAGGCAGTTAAGTAGGGATGTCCTATAGCATAGGCAATATAGAGTTGGTTGATAGAGAGATAGATTTGGAGGGTACCATGACATGTTCAAGTTTTTGCTCCTAGTTTTGTATCACCTCATATACATGCTCTATTGGAAGTGCTTCGAGGCCATTCTGAAGGAGAGACTATTGTGGGAGATACATGCTCTAGTGCAAGTTTAAGGTTGAGAAGTTCAATGGCCAAAGCTACTAGATATAAAAGATGCAAATGGAGGACTATCTATATCAAAAGGATCTTTTCATATCATTGGTAAAAATAGTAAATAATATAGCTATGAAGGATGAATAATGGGAATTTCTTGATAGAAAGGCACTCAAAACAATACAACTATACCTATCAGTGTCGATGGCCTTTAATATTTCAAAAGAAAAGACAACAAAGGATGTTATAAAATCATTGGATAGATTGTATTAAAAACCCTCAACCTTCAACAAGATATTTCTTATGAAGAATTTATTTAATATAAATATGTCAAAAGGTGGGTCTATTGTTGATCATTTAAATGAATTTAACATGGTCACAAATTAGTTATGCTCTGTAGGAGTAAAATTTGATGATGAGGTTAGGGGTCTTTTGATTTTATGCTCATCACCAAAATTTGGAATGGCTTGGTCATGGTTATGAGTATTTTTATCTCTGGCTCAAACACCTTAAAGTTTGATGGTGTTATTGGTGTTATTCTTAGCAAAGAAATGCAATGAAAACTCATAGGTGAGATAAGAAATAATGTTTTGGCTATAGAGAATAGGGTAAAACAAAAGGATAGAGGAAAGGCCCTAGCGAATCATGGTAAGTCTAAGAAGGGCATATCCAAATCCAAAGGAATGTTGGTGTGTTGGATTTTTAGGAATAAAGGATACCTAAAGAAAGATTTTTGGTTTTGAAAAGGAAAACAAGAAGATGGACAACAAGATAACTATTAAGAAGCAAATGTAGTAGGTGATGTTATTGTAAGATGATTTAATCCTTTCATTATATAATATAATGTTTCTTGGGTGTTATATGCATGGGATTCATTTCATGTTAAACCTCATAGGAAATATTTTCAAGACTATGTTCAAGGTGATTTTGGACAAATTTATTTGGGTGATGGTGAACCTTGTAAAATTGTTGGAAAGGGTAAGATACATATAGAATTATAGAATGGAAACAAATGGTTGATTAAATAGGTGAGTCATGTTCCTTAGTTTAGAAGAAATCTAATTTTATCAAGGTAATTGGGAAGTTAGGGTTGCATAGTTACATTTGCATAAAATTCATAAAAGGTCACTAAAGGATCACTGGTAATAGAAAAAGGAGAGAATGTAGGTACAATATATTTATCTACTGGTAATGTTGACTCTTCTATTTATTTAAATTCTATAGAAGTGGATACAAAATTATGGCACCATAGACTTGGGCACATGAGTGAGAATGGGATACAAATTCTCCACTCAAAGAATTTGTTTCTAGATTTGAAGAAGGTAGATTTGGATTTTTTTGAGTACTGTGTGTATAGAAAATAGAAAAGAGTTATATTTGTTAGAGTTTATGCATAGAGATGTATAGGTACTAGCTCAGGTATCATCCCTTAGTGGATATTCTTATTATGTTACTTTTATTTATGATGTAACTAGAAAAACTTGGGTTTATTGCATATGAAAAAATTTTGATGTTTTTTTATAATTTTAAGAAATGGAAAGATTTGGTTGAGAATGAGACAAGAAATAAGTTAAATTGTGTCAGCTTAGAAAATAGAGGTGAATATTGCAACAAGGAATTTTATAATTACTATTCATTTCATGGGATTCAAAGAGAGAAGACAATTCTAATAACACCATAACAAAATGGTGTGTCAGAAAGGATGAATTGGATAATCATGGAGTGTACAAAGAACATGAGATTACATGAAGGTTTTCCCTTACAATTTTGGGTAGATGTTTTGGATATTGTTGCTTACTTAATAAATAAAGGGACTTCAATTCCTTTGTATGGTGGCATTCTAGAGGAAGCATAGATAGGTAAAAAGATAGACTATTCCTTTTTAAAGACTTTTAATTGTGAAACATTTGTCCATATTGATAAATAAAATAGAACCAAGCTTGAAGAAAAATCCAAGAAATGTACTTTTATTGGATATGGAGTTAATGATTTTGGTTACCATTTATAGGATTTTGAAAATCAAAAAATCATGAGGAGTAGAGATATGATATTTAATGAGAATATCATGAACAAAGATCAGTTGTAGGGAAAGAAATAAGAAAATCCAAAACATAATATGTAGTACTTGATGAAATCACTAGAAATGAAATTCCAAAAGTGCCAAAAAACTAGAATGTGTAACAACTACAATAACATCAATAAGTACCTCAAACTCCTAAAAGTGTAGTTAGAAGATCTACTAGATTAAGTAGACTCCTTGAATGATACTCTCCTTCACTTTATTATTTATTATTAGCTGATGGTGGTGAGCCAAAAAGCTATGAAGAAGTAATGAAGGTAGAAAAAAAAATTAGTGGGAGTAAGACATGAAAGAGGAGATGGAATCCTTGGTACATAACCAAACTTGGGATTTGGTTCAATTGCCTGTATGTAAAATTTAATTTTAGAATAAATGAGTTTAGAGGTTGAAGGAAGAATATGGAGGCAAAAAGAGGTGAAGTACTAAAATTGTTGTAAAGGGGTTTGCATTAAAAAAGGTATATATTTTGATGAAATGTTTTCTCCAATTGTTAAAATGACTTTCATAAGAACTATTTTAAGTTTGGTAGCTATAGAAGGTTTGTACCTTGAATAGTTAGATGTGAAGATTGATTTCCTTCATGGTGACTTGGAGGAGGAAATTTATATGGAGCAACCATAGGGATATGAAGTCAAAAGTAAGGAGAAAAAGGTGTGTAGGTGGATGAAGAGTTTGTATGGATTAAATTAATCTCTAAGGTAGTGGTATTTGAAATTTGACATGTTTATGATAGAACAAGGTTATAGTAGATGTCATTCTAACCAATTTGTTTATTTTAAGAGATTATATAATGGAAGTCATATTATCTTATTATTATATGTATATGAAATGTTTATTATAGGGTCTAATATGCATGATATAAATGAGATCAAAATAAAACTAGAAAATTCATTTACAATGAAGGATTTGGGTGCTGCAAAGCAAATCCTTAATATGAGAATAACAAGAGATAGAAAAATATAAAATTGACATTGTCTCAAGAAGAGTAAATCAAGAACGTGTCAGTTTAGTTCAATATGCAAGATATAAAAGTAGTGAGTACACCTTTGGGAATGTACTTAAAATGAAGGAATAGTGTCCTAAAACATAGGAAGAAATCAATTACATGTCCAAAGTTCCATATGCTTTAAAAATTGAAAGTTTAATGTATGTTATGATGTACATGAGACCAGACATTATTCATGTAGTGGGATTTGTTAGCATGTTTATGAATAATCTAGGAAATGATCACTAAAATGAATTCAAGTGGATTTTTAGGTACTTGACAGGGACCATTGATAGATAGTTATGCTATGAAGGGTCATATGTTACCTTACAAGAATATGTTGATTTAGAAATGGCTAGAGATTTAGATGGTAAGAGGAGCACCATAGGTTACATATTCACTATTGGTGACACAATAATTAGTTGGATTTCAAAATTACATTAGATAGTTGTTTTATCAACTATAGAGGTAGATTATGTTGTAGCTCTAGAAACAAACAAGGAGATGATATGGATGCAACTATTCATGGAAGAGTTGAGGCAGAAATAAGAAGATTGTAGGTTGTATAGTGATATTCAGAGTTTGATTGATTTAGAAAAGAATTCAACATTTCACTTAAGAACCAAACATATACAACTCATGTATGAATTTATTCATTCAATTTTATAGGATGGTCAACTAAAGATGGAAAAGATCCATATGAGTTAGAATCCTATATATATGCTAACAAAGGTAGTCATAAAGGAGAAGCTAGAGAGTTTTTCAGCTTCAATAGGTCTTCAGGGATAACAAGAAAGATGAGAAATATGTTAGGGTCAAAGTTTAAAGAAAATTCCAAGGAAGAGTTGTATCAATGGAGTTGTAGCAAGCATTCTCCAAGTGGGATATTGTTGGATGGTGGAGTCTAATCTTATTATAATGCCCAGTTCCTAACAAGGGGAGTGTGGGGGGAAAATCCCCCCCACTATGGTCACCATGGGAGTACAAGGGTTGGAGGCAACCATATTTGGATCACCCCTAGTATGGATTTGGGGGTAGTACCCCCAAAGAAAATTTTTTTGAAAAATGCCTTGTAAAATATTGTAATTTTGTAGTAAATCTAGATTGTTCACTATTAAGTCATAGATCTAACAGTAGAAATTATGTTGGTGAAATTTTTACCTAATATGTTACCCTCATTTGATATGAGGGAATTTTAATCATGGTGACACATGGTGTATGAGTGAAGAGGAGATTTCAATGGATGTATTGCAAGTTTTTCCCTTCATTTGGTTGAATAAATAAGAGAACTAGTTGTTTTTATGTGAACACAACCCATATTGACTGAACCATGTTAAATATATGTCTCTCTTGTATTGTTTTTTATGAATTTTATTAATGTCTTTATTTCATTAATATTTCTATGAATTATATATTCCTAACATAGACATGATGGATCACAACCTTAGATTTGTTTGTAATATTATGTGTGTATCATGTTTTATTGTATCGAACATTTGATATATATGTGTGTGTGTGTGTGTGTGTGTGTGTGTGTGTGTGTGTGTGTGTGTGTGTGTGTGTGTGTGTGTGTGTGTGTGTGTGTGTGTGTGTGTGTGTGTGTATGTATGTATGTATGTATTATTGTTTATTGTTTTATATTGATCATGGATGTTTATGGATGTATATTTTTTTTCTATCATGTTTTTTAATTTATATTATATGCAAATATGTGATGAATGTTGGATTCTTTTCTAGTAATTTGTGAACAAATTCATGGTTAAAAATAATGATAGAAAAAATGTGTAAAAGGATATATTAAATAAAAGAATAATAAAATTTAGAACACACTAAATCATGATGGTAAATGTGTAAAACATAAATAAATGAAATAATAATATATTCTATCATTATGCAACATCATTTCCATTTATAAAAAAATAATGAAAGAGAATGATTTTTCAAATATCTTGTTATCTAAAATAAACTCATCTATAAAAACATTTATCACATACAACTTATCATTAAATTTTCAAAGAAATTTTCTCTATCTCAGAGAAAAGATTTAAATTAGGGTTTAATATCTGAATTGAGAAATAGTTGTCAACATTACATGATACATGCTTAGAAGTTTATTGCATTTATGAAAATATTTTGAAATCAAAACCCTTTTAGTTGACTTCAAAATACACTTAACTCAATATTTGAAAGATATGTACTACAAATGTAATTGGTATAAAACACATTAAATCAAGTTGAGGAATGTGTAAGATGTAAATGTTTGAAACTAATTAATAACATAAAACATACTCAATCAATATGGGAAGTATGTAAAATAAATTGTAATGTAAAACACACTAAATCAAGTATTCAAAAAAAGTGTGAAAAGTAAAAATAGATTGTATCTTAAAAAACATGAAAGATATTAAATCATGATGGGAATTATGCACATGATCTGTAAATAAAAAATTTAAGACACACTAAATGAAATAATTAAGCATATAACATAAAATATAAATAAAATTAAGATGTAAGTATCAATATTGATAGTTATTTTTGTGACTAATCCAGGTATGGGGGTGTTAGGAATGTATTGTGAGGAAGTCTTGGTCCTATCTAAGGTATTACACTACAACTCACAAAAGAGAAAATAATGAGGTAAATGATAATATTGGAAATAATTATAAGAAATAAGATGTTTGTGAGTATGATTTGGTCTTATCCAAGGTCTTATATCACAACTCATAAAAGAAAACCCTTGAGGCATGATCAATTAACAAATCATATTCACCATGGAGGAATATTAGGATTATTCTAATGAAGTAAGAAGTGTAAAAAAATCATGACATAGGTGTTTTTAATAAAACATTAGTATGCATGAGATATACTAGGAAGATAAGGACACACTAAGAGTCTAGTAGATGCCAAATTCAAAAAGTATTTGTTCACAATAAGCACAAAATTTTATGGGAAAATAAGTGTAATACTAGGATCAACCCATAAAGGTTAATTATACAATAAAATTAAAATGGACCTACCTTCCCACATCATGTTCCTTATTCCTCATGACCCATTACAGAGTCATTTATTTACTATGAAGATTGGTTACTTGCATGAGAAAGTAGGTAGCATTATATATAATTTCAAAATATCTACCAATCTACTGGCCTATCGCACCCTAATAGACCTTGTCTCTATTTTGAGGCCAACTATGGAGTTTAAGATATAATTATAAATAATATATGTGATGAGATATGAATCATGTCTTTTGGTGTGATTTTGAATTTTGAATGTTCAATTTTGTCTTTTGATCATTACATTTTATTTAAATGATTTGGATTTTAAATTTTTATGGATTTTTTGATTCATCCTCCATACATATTTGTAATAAACAATCATGAATGATATAAGGGATAAACACAAATGATCTTTAGGCTTTGGTTTATAGGAAACAAAATACCTAGAAATGTTGACATGTTTTTTCTAAATAATTAGGATTGCCTAAAAACTAGCATGTGATCTCAATCTTAACCATATGTGTGTTTAATATGAAAAGGGAATAAAGTGGAATATATGGATATAAAAATAGATATATGTATATATTGATACAATGATAAGTATGCTTGTTAACTGATCATATCATAAATATAGGGTAATCAAGGGATGTGGGTTTAAGAACCATGTTACAATATTAACTATATTATTTTTAAATGACATAAAAAACATAATAAAAACTAAACCATGAAAAAATAAATTAATCCATGAGAATAATATTAATGCATGATATATTAATTTTAAATTAAAATATGTGAAAGAAAAAAGAAAATAACCTTTGAGACATAATAAATAAGTAAAACATAATATCCATATATGCTCATAAATCAAATCCAAATCATATAATAATGTGATAAATAATGTGATGGAATACCATGATGTGTTCATAAATACTAATAAATCTCACCACAAATATCATTCATAACATCTAACACATCTTTGTGTAACCCAATTCTAATTTTAATTTGAGTCTTGTCAATCTTCATAAAAAGTCATGGAAATACTTCATATCGTATCATAATTATAGAGAAGGTATGTATATTAGAATCAAAATGATGCTCCTAAGGTACCTCTTGTGTGGTATACTCAATGCAAGGAAGAGGTGTCTAAATGTGAATGGTATCTACATATTTATGTAAAAGTATAGGCTACGAAGGAGGAGACATTGTCTGTAAATGACTTGGATCATGAGGCTCAAAAAATGAAGATGTAATCCATATAAAATCCTAAAAATGTTGATAAATCACTTGGTATCTATAATTATGATGTGTTTTATACTGATGCAAAGACAATAAACTTCCCAATATTGGGGAATGTACTCTATAAGTACCTTAAAAGGTGGTAGACTCTTATCTTTTATCTATGTTATGATTGGATGAAGTATAACAATATATTACCTAAGCTATCAAAAATGATGAGAATAATGGTTATCTATCCCATGATAGTAAAAATTATGTCTAGTAGCACATGGTCAAGGTCATCTATCTCTGGTAGTAGAAGAAGAGGCTTGATGTTCTTAGCATGCACTATAATCCTTGGCTAAATGATCCACAACTCTATGGATCTCATAATAAGTCTCATATGTATATCATGTTGGTAGAGTATCAGGCTTAGTCAAATCTAGTATGTCATCACCAATAAGAGAACTTAGAATATGATTGACACTAGATTAGACTACATATAAGGATGAACTCACAGTAGGCCAGAGTAGTGTAGCTGACATCTCTAGAGGAAGTAAGTTAGAGAGATAGTGGAATCTAGAAAATTGATAAGGTTATGTCATGGAATAATCCATAAGCATACTCTAAAGAGGCCCAGAAGTGACTGGAAGAGTAGTGTATGTGTGTTCCATCTCAAACCTGTGAACCTCAAATGAAGAACTAATATCAGGTGCTATAAAAAGAGAAGGAACTACAAGAATAGAACTAAGAGAATGATGTAAATAAGAATGATATCTAAGTATCTCTATATTTTTAGCTTGTATGAAACCAAATAAAAAGGGATCATCTAAAGAGTATCCATAATCATAATTAAGAGTGTAAAGGTCAATAGTACATGCATCAATGATTTTATCAGTCAAAGAGGCATGGTGAATTAAATTCTTAGTTTTTGTTAAGATAACCAAAATTTTGTCACATGGTTTTTGACAAGATTGAGGTTTTAAATAAAGAGTTAATTGATAAATTATGTTAGTATAAGAATTGGAAAAATTATGTTAGTAAAAAGATTGGATTCTTTGATTTTTAAACTTATCTCATCTAGTTCATCATTGTATAAATCTAAAAAGTTGTGTGTTATATTTCCTATTAATCTAGGATGACCATTATAACCTCTATTAGAGTTGATGGGATAACTAAAAAAATTTGATTCATGAAATAAGATGTTGGGTAAGGGCAAGGGTGAATATTTTAAAAACACCTCTTTATCAGAACTATTTAAAATTCCAAGGACTAATGTCTCCTTGAATCTTGTATATAACACCATTATATGAAAATTTAACACATTGGCATGTTGATGAGGTGATTTCTCTCATACAATGTGTTTGAGGTTGACCAATTTAGATATCATAAGAGTGTAAAGTTAAATATCATGAATTTCACATGTACCATGATTGGGGGAACCATGATAGGAATCCAAAAATAATCTAATAAATGTATTTATCTTTAGTCATATCTTTGACATGTACTTTACATGGATTTAAGATTGCATTTAGGGTATCCAAACATTTTAATAAAATCAAGGAAATCAACATAAGTTATTGATCCTTCATCGATTAAAGCAATTTTGACTTGAATATCTCCTATTTTTACACTATTGAATAATGGTGGGCCATTAGCATGAAGTGATATCTAATCGAGAATCATGGAAGAGATAAGAAGTTTGAGTGAAAGAGAAGTGTCCACTATTTCATCAACATATATAGACATTTCTTCACATTATTAAAGGATGTTATCTTCAGATCTTAATAAGTTATATTCTTTCCCCATGGGTAGAAGATGAGGGATTTTCATTTCAAATAATAATTTCATTAGTAAATTATGATGATGAGGAGAATTTCTCATAACCTTTAAGAAATGAATTTGAGATGGGAACTATGAACATTCAACTATGGGATCCCATTCATCATAACATATTAGAGTACTATTAGACAAGGGTGCATAATGTTATGATAAATCCTTTGAAGGTGGGTTGGAATTACATTGAAATTTATGTTGATAAGTTATTTTTTTAGGTTTAATAAATATGGGTTGAGTATATTTAGGTGGTTGTGTTATCGTAGGTGATGTGGTTGTATATTTGGTAATTTTTTTGCTTGAGTGGAAGTAATGCCATTTGAAGTTTATGGGGTATCCACTTGAGGTATTTTAATTGTATGGGGAGTAGATCTTACATAAATAGTATGAGAGGTATTATTTATTTTCATTTTTGGAGTTGATATTTATGTGTTTATTGGTTCCACATGCCCTAATTCCATGAGATGGGGTGGGTAAGAGTATTGAACAGTGTGAAACTTCAGAAAATTATTATGGTTGGAGGATGGATATTGATCAATATAAGAAACTACTCTTCTCATGTTATTCATGTTGACAACATTCTCATCATTGATGTTAGGATATATAGTACTTTCAACATTCTTGGTAGTAGGAGGTTCATTAGTGTTATCTTGATGGTTAGGTAGGGGATCCTTGTAAATGGCTAAGTGAGCATTGGCTTGATTTAAAGCTTCATTTTTAGTTTTATTTTCATGATCTTTAGCTTATATTTCATAGGATTATTGGTGTTTATGTATGAGATATTTATTATCAAAGTTAGGTCCAAGGAGATAATCCATAGCAAAATTTTGTAATTGATGACAAATTTCATGAGAATGACCCCAACTTGCATGAAAATAATAAAATTTGTGGGGATCATACCAATATCTGATAGGGCATGTAGGATCAATATCTCATGTGGAATGTTGTGGAAGATTCTTTTGAATTTCTTGTAAGGAAAGAGGGTTTTTTACATCCATATTATGCCCTTGAGAAAATGTGGAACTAGGATGAGAATTATTATTTTTTGGCATTAGAGGATTACAATCCATGTCATTTTTTGAATCAATGGCTTAGATATTATTTATGGATTCATAAGTATCCATAATTCCATCATTCATTACATTTCAATTCTTATCTTTCCTAATCATTCAATTTCTTGTTGAAGCGTGTGAAGGCTCAAATTTTTGTATAAGGAAATCTTGACATTTAACTTGGTTGAGGGCCTCTTCTAAGGATTTTAGAGAAAGGATCCTAATATGATATTGTAATTTAGGATGAATATAATTAGTGAATAAGTGGAATAGGTTCTCATCCAACATATTATGTTTAAATTTGTTAGATAATTCTTTCCATCATTTAATGAAAAATTGTGTCATTTCATATTCTAATTATTTACAGTTGATAAAGTAAGCTAAAATGTTTTCTACAAGATCATTAATTTAGAATTATTGAACCAATGCATGGACTAATTCCTCCAATCTAGTGATGGAATGAGTTGTAAGTTGGTTATACCAATATAAAACATCACCTAAAAAGGTTTTAGCTAAGATTTTGGTGGCATCAAAGGTATTAACTTTAATCCACTTTTTATATGAATTTTTGAAGGTTTTCAAATGCAAAGATGGATTTTTGGATCCATTATAAGTGATAATGGGGACTATACCCCCTACGCCAATGTTTGTAATTTGAGGAATAAGAGGGTCATTTTGTAAGTGTTTAATAGTTTTATTAATAAGTGGGGGTTTTGGTATAAGTTTACCATGTGCATCTCTAAGGGGGGTGGGGGACATTAGGATTTTTCACTCCCCATTGAGTAAGTTGAGGTTGATTTTGGAGATGAAATACTTGGTTTTGAATTTTCATTAATTTGTTTGCATTATTAGTTTAAAATATATCCATTTGATTAAGAGTTTTTAACAGTAATTGATTGGTTTAAATGGTATTTTAACTTATAGAAGCAACATTGGATGCATTAGTATTATGTGAAGTATTAAGAGTTTGATATTCACTAGTAGTATGAGATACAATAATGGCATGAGAATCACTAGTATTATTAGATGAATTATGAGTTATATGGAATTGGGTATCAGTGTGTGTGTTTTGAGTAAACCCACTAAAAGTCATAAATTCCATGTTTATAAAAATACTTGGCATGGAGATGAAAGAAGATGTGGAGGATGACTTCATACTATTATAAGGAGACATGAGAGAGGTTAAAGGTTTGGTATAAGTCATAAAATGACTTGCTCCAAATCTTATGGAAAATTTAGGTGAAAGTGAATGGGGTTCTCTAATATAAGGTCCCATCATGAGGTTATATATGAATATAGGATCCTTACCTCTATGTTAAGGGTTTTTAATGATGAAGAGGATCATTTGATCCATGTATTAAATGTCACTTTAAATTCTAAAATTTAATAAATAAATGGTTAAGCACCAAGGAATAGGAAGGAGTCCCATAATTGGTAGTTCTAGTGGTAACATGGATATTGTTTTGATACAGGTTAGTCACCATAGAATATGTCTTAGTAAATTTATTAGGATTAGTGAAAATCATTATGTTATTTTGATTTTTATATGTAACATCATAAAACAAATGTTTCATGATGAGATGACTGAGTTAAAGACTTATTGAAAAATAAGACAATATGTAGTATCCTAGGTCAAGTTAGTCAACTTAGTCTTGTAGAAAAGAAAATATAATAGTCTGTAAAAGACTAGGTTAAGTAGGTTGACTTAATTCTATAGGAATGAAAATATAATAGTCTATAAAATATTGGGTTGAGCAATTCGACTTAATTATGTAGGAATGAAAACAAAATAGTCTATAAAAGATTGGGTCAAGATGGTTGACCTAGTTCTTTAGGAAGGAAAAAAGAATAGTCTATAAAAGACTAGGTCAAGTATGCTAAATTAGGTTTGTAGGAAGGAAAATAGAATAGTATAAAAAGACTAATTTAAGTGGATCAACTTCATTTTATAATAAGAAAAATATAATAGTTTGTAAAAGACTAGGTTGAGCAAGTCGACTTAGTTTTGTAGAAAGGAAAATAGAAAAGTCTATAAAATACCAGGGTGATTATGTCGACTTAGTTATATAGGAAGGAAAATAGAATAGTCTATAAAATATTAGGTCAAGCATGTCAACTTAGTTTTGTAGGAAGAAAAAATTTAATATGGTCTAAGTCTAGATGATTTAGTTGCACTTACAAAAAAAAGAACCAAACACACAGGTAACTAGGTTGAATTTGTCGATATAGTTATAGCACATAGCATAAACCTTGTATTAATGATGGATAATACAAATTTTTAATACAACATAGAATATCAAAAGGCAAGTAGTAATAGTTAAAGCTAGAAGCTAATTAATTTTTCAAAAATAAGATCAAGAAGTCATACTAAAGATTTTGATAAAAAGTATAGGCTTCCAAAGATAATTGTTTGTCCATTGGATAGTGTCAGCCCAATATTTTAGAGCAATAAATATGGAGGAATTACCATTTTCGTAGCCCATTAAACCTAGTTTTAGGTGTAATCTAGAAGTATCTTCTTGGTGCTAACCACTAACTAATGCACCACATAAACAAATAAATGGCTAGATTCCTAAGGTTTAATAAAGAGGGAAATCTTAGGTGTTTCTAAAACACTATGAGGTAGGCAAAAACTAAATATCATGTTTAGCTCTGTACCATGCCTATGATTATTGGGTGAAACCCATCACACCATGATATTTTTAAATTATAGACAAGGTTTATAAATAGAGTATCGAGTATACCTTCATGATAGTATCTATGTAGATTTAAAATTATTAGTATAATATTTCTAGGAGAAACCAAGCAAAGTGAAAAATAAGAGTGAAAATCAAAGTTTTGAAATATAATTTACATTTTTTGGAAAGTAAGTATACAATCAAATGACTAAAAATTAAAGTGAGTTTGATTAATTTTATTATAGGTTAATTCCCTTTACTTGAAGTCAAAATAAAAATAAATAGAACAAGGTCAACCTAGTCAACTTAGTTATACAAAGAGATTAGGATAAAGTCAAGATGATCAACTCGATCTATTGAAATATAGTCTAAAATGAACATAGATGAACAAGTCAACTATGTTTTCTTGACAAAAATTAGATACAAAAATAATTTAAGCCAGTCGATATAGTTTATTGTAAGGTTATAATTTTATAGAATTAAAATACTGGTAAAAACAATATTGAGAATTAAATTTTTAAAAATAGTAGTAAAATGAATTTTCTAAAAATTTGAGAAAAATAAATTACTGATCAGGTTGGAGTGAACCTAGAAAATTATACATAGTTGACAAGTTCCATGTAGTAGTTTTCCTAAATATGTTGAGTCATTATTTTGAATTAAATTGTTCAAATAGAAATTTAAACTTTCAAAGGTAAAAGACATAATATTTAGACAAAAATGATCTAGTAAACTTAGTAAAACTAAATTTTGTAAATGATAGAACAAATAGAACTATGTTGATCAGATCGACGTAGTTATTTAAATAGAAAATGCATAAATTAAAATAATCAAGTAAATTGATTCAGTTAATTATTTAAAAGTGTAAAAATAAACTATATTGAGTGGATCGATTTAGTTTTATGATACTAGAAATTTTACACATAGAGATCTAAATTTAATCAACAAGATTGCCTCAGTTGGAAAACTTACAAAAATATTACCTAACTAGGGCAATTGGGTCAATGAAGCTAAAAAAACTTACACATAGATCCGAAATAATTTGAGAAGGTTGATAAAGTATGAAAACCTATGAACATAGTGTTAAACTAGATTGACAGGTTTGATCCAATTGTTTTTATATAAAAATTAAAAATCTACAAGGGTTAAATTCATGTTGGGTTCACCATAATGTATGAAATCAAAACTAGATAGATCTATAAATTATCCTAATTAATAAAATTCAATCATGGAGAAGGTAATCAACTAACAAGTCCACTTGGTGATTCACTTGTATCATGGTCATGACTAATAATGGATCTGCTAAACCTACACTAAGGGATGTCTTATCAAAAAATGGCAAAGGAGAGGTTTCTAATGCCTCTAGTCAAATTTCATTTTGTGATAGCCCTAGCTAGGTCTTATTATTTTAAAAAATATTAAGCAAACTAATATGCTAAACAACTATGCAATCTAATCTAGTAAATGCATGTGCAAGATAATTTAGTGCTCACCAAATCTTGTGGTACAGATGGGGAAGATAATAAAAATGTAAATAAAAATATATCTAATATAACATATAAATGATCTAATCAAGGAGAGATATAATTTAATCCATTAGTTCTATAACATCTACTTATCAAAATATGAAGGGTTAGGAATATACTTACCTTGTTGAAATGAACTTGTAGTACCACAATATCTCCCTTGGCCAATGGTGCTTTGAAATAGGTTTTTGTGGGCTTGTAAGGATAAAAAATATAAATTATTTCTAGGCTATAAGACTTATCCTATGCATCCAAGACCTCTTCAAGACAAGTGATACTTCTTCAAGGCAAAAACCTAAGTAATGAAAACCTAGTATTGATTGTATAGGTATATTTTTAAGTAGTAATGATTCACAACATAATGATCCTCTATAAGAAATGAAATGAAACTAAATATATATAGCCATGTATTGACCCTAAACCCTCCCAGTGATAAGCTAATATAGTCAGCCCGGCTGACCTTTTTAGGTGGGAAATAGAGCCATCAAGTCTTGAACTATGTCAACTTAGACTAAAAGATTTTTCTAATATGTGGTAAGCCTAGAATAAAGTCAACCTAATTGACATAGTGGTAAAAGTGGTAAAAAGGGTGTTTTCTTAAGTAAAGGTTATTTTAGGTAGTGAGTTGTTTATGGAAGTGTATAAGAAGGGTTTCAACGCTTAGGTAAATGGATAGGAGTAACATGTATTATTTTTAAGTGGTGGTATAAGGGCCAACAATATTTCAAAGCACCAAACATCTACTAACCCATTTCCTGGTGTGCCCCTTAAGGTATGCACTCATAGAGATTGAGATTTGATAGGGTTTTGTAAGAGAGAAAGCATCAATAATTGATAAATTTTAAAAATATTGTGTATACACAAAATAGTAATAAAGCTTAATTAATTAATCCTAGATCTAAAATTAGGGAAAACATATAGGATTCAAGATTATTTGATTTCATTTTATGATATAGGGGTATTCATCAGAATATGATAGTGGAAATGTAGGCCCATAAATGATAGAAACCTTAGAAATACACACCCATAAATGACATGTACCTAACCCAAAAAATTAAAAAAACATAAATATTTTCCCAATACCATTTTTTACTCTCTTTATGATTTCCATGTCACTTTGGACAATCCATTAAACATGTATATAAGTCTACAATAATTTTACGACTATGTTTTCCTAGTTTTGTTCTTCAAAAACGTCATTTAGTTTATTTTACTTTTTCTCTACTCAACTATAAAATATAATTACTTTTATTTATATAATTGGGTGGAATTACCTAAAATATTAAAGAAAACAAAAATCTTTTTGGGCCTACATTAAACTAATGAACATTCAAAATGTCTTGATATTTATAAGGTCCTTAGATAATAATAATATTGGCAACAACAAACCTCAATAATTATACTAGATCTAGTAACATGTAAATCGGTATCTTATGGAAACATAAACTTGTGTGCTTCAATGAATTCTCTAATGATGGCATTATTTACTCTAGGATGCTTACAAGTGATCAGTGAAATATTATCAACAATAAAATTATTATTTAATATTTTCTTAGATGAAAATGAATTACAGTGTTGTGCATCTATAGACAAATTAAATTGAAATATGTAATAAAATCAAAAAATTGAAAATTAAAATAATAATAATAATAAGGTTTATAAGTCCAAGAGCTAAAAGGGACCATGTTAACATGTCCAAGAGCATCACAACATTCCATACATTGTGAATAAATTTGGGACACTTGCCAGAAATACTAAGGAGGGGGAAATAGGGAAGAGAGAGAAGGGGATATCTAGATGGTGATAGGAAAGGGTACATTGACCATCAAAAGTAGTTAAATTTATTGGTAACTCCTAATTTAGACTAATAATTGATAGTTCACAAACATTATAAAATATTTAAATTTAAAAACTTAAGGGGAATTTGATGTTTGCAAGAAAATTAATAACAAAAACTATCTCCTACTTTAAGGTAACCAACTAATCTTAATATTTTAGTAATTTTCACTAATAAGATGCTTAAATATATTTTAAATGAAATATAATTAGCAATGAGCCTAGGTAGTAAAGATGGGTATTACAAACTTACATCATACAAAGGATGTCATAGTAACATATAATTTGATTATGAAAAAAAAATAACATGTTTAAATATGATTTCCATAAATTAAATAAGAATTGAGGAGAAGCATCTTCCTATGGTTAAAAAAAAAAAATGCATCACCAAAGCTCACATCATCATAATGCATTCAACCTCCATATGGGACTTATATATGATAAACAAGTAATATCTTCATAGATAATTTTATATATCTAATAAAATGGTCCAATGGAAATAAAATCACCATTATAATCAACAATAAAATATTTTTAGTGCTCATTTATTTACAAATTTCTTAACATGTCTACACCTATAAATATTGTGCTTTAAAGTCTAAGAATAATGTAATTTTTATAAGTCTTCCTTTAGGATGTTAATGTCAATAACCAAATCATCCAAAATATAATGTAATATTTGTGATGGTTGCTTATAAATGAGCTCATTAATAATAAGTTGTACATTTGTATTATCTATGAAGCAAGAAATAAGTAGGGTATTCACTTAAGGACAACCTTTTATGCCTATGTTTCTAGGTTTTTACACTCTACTATGAACACACTTTTATCAAACTATGCAAAATTGACACACTTCAATGCACTTTATTCATTGAATTCAAAAACATCTTATAAATAACATAATACACACTCGCACTTACACTTGCCTTGATAAGCTTATTATAATGCATGAAGAAAACTCAAATTCTTTTGCAGTCCCTCCTAGACTGACACAACTCTATATTATACTCTTGGAGATTTTTAATCCTCTCTAACACTCTCCCTTTCTTCTTGGATCTTCTCCTCCCTCTCTTTTGGAATATTCTTTTTTTTACTATTTAAAATTTGACTCCTTTGTCCTCTTTTGATGTTCTTCTAACTTCCCTCATTTTTATGAGTGTACCTTTAGCTTCCACAAGCTCATAAAAATACACAATATTTACCCATTCTTAATCTTATAATTACTTTATTTTCCTCTAAATTTAACTAAAATTTATACCCAATATCTGATAGTTTTTAGTTTCCTTCTTTTTTGCATGATGTCATTGATAATTAGGCCCAAGATATCTAAAGATAAATGTGTTAAAAATTATATGAAATATAAAGGATGCATAGGGTTATAAGGTTATTCCAAAAATATATCAAAAATTCTTTTAACACTTATTGTATGCATCTTTAGATTTGTAACTCATGACCTCCATAGCTCCAAATGATGACATCTAAAGCTACGACTGAGTAAATCCATGCTAGTTTTGAATGCATTTCTGAAGCTACTTGAAATGACCATAACATTTACTTGTACACTCATATTGAGATGATTTGTCTTATAAATTTAATAACTTTGAAATAGGAATACAAATATGAAATTACATTTATGTTTATGGACATTCTTGATGATGGTTTTGACTTTGACCCAAAACCTATCCATTTTAAACATTCATCTTCACCATGCCAAAACAATAAACAAACAAACAAAAACATACATGCCACTTTGTCTTTGGTTGATGTAAGATTTATTATGTACCTTTTATGATCCTACATTAGACACCTAAGGTATTCAAAATGTGATCTTATACATACATTTATGAAATAAGTGTTAGAACCACTATTTTAACTATGAAGCATAATGGAAATGGCATTCTCTTCTAACACACCAAATACTTGAGCTAATTATCATTCTTTTTCCTCCATTTTCATCTCCTTCTTGTTGGCTTAAAACCTATCCTCCTCTTCACATCTCTCCTCTTTCATTATTATTCATGGGATTAGAACCACCATATTTTCTCTTCATTGTAGGATTACAACTACTATAGTCCATCCTCCTCTGCCAAAGGCTTATCCTCTTTTCTCTCTATTTACTTATGGGTTGGAACCCATATTTGTCTAACCACTTTCATTAAGATTATTTTTATTTCATCTTCATCTCCATTATGGGTTTAAATCCACCACTAATTGACCACCTCCTCCTAAATCCCTCTTGTATTTGGCTACTCACTATCCAACATGTTGTTGGAATCTCCCTTTTGTCACTCTTCACTATTTACAACTCTTATCTCATGGTTTTTATCTCCTCTTTCATTCCTAATATCATCTCAATAGACTCAACATTCATTTTAGAATCCAAATGATCACCCATAACATCTAGTACCACCTCTAGGATAGTCTTCACCTCCTCATATGTTGTTGTCCTCACTATTATTTCAATCAAATTCTCCATCTCTATTATAACCTCATGTCCTTCTCCACATGATTTTTTTGATATAAAAACCATTTACTCCTCACATTTAGTGATCTCAATAATTCACTCACTATACCTTAGAAGGCATCTTTGAATGACTCCTCACTCTTCATCTCTACAATTACAACATCATGCTCTTTAACCTACTCTTGGATTGATATCAAACTCAACTTCCCCATCTCATCTTTCATATCCACACTATAATCTTTATTCTCCTCAATATTTGGCTTATCAAATCATCTATCCTCCTACTTACTCCTCATAATAAAACTCTATTTTTCTTGTGGAATCTTTTCTTCCTCTTTAAAATCTTAATATTGTGAGAGTCTTTTATTAAACCTCTAGCTATTGAAAATGAACTTCCACATAAATGTATTCTCTAGAACAATATTGTTCCGACACTTTTTCACTCTCTCTTGTCTCCATAATTACCTAAATACAATCTTCCATTATTGGTATATCATTTCCAACTAGCTCTTCAATCATTATTTCCATATTATATTCGTGTAGCACTTCTTCACTATGTTTCTCATACAAATGAGAATGCTAGAATACACCATGTTTTTTTCATTTTCTTTTCCATCTTATCCATTTATGGACTTACACATTGAACAAACATATTAATGAAATTAGGAGTTCCCATAAACACCGCATCAACAACTTCATCATGCCCCAAGCACATGTTGTTGAACTCATCTCCATTATTTACATACTTCTCATGAATTACTCTCACATAATTAACTCTCAAAGTCCCATTATCAACAACCTCCATGGTTATTATCTCCTCATCCCTATCTCTATTTCCATCTCCTTCACATGGTTGGTCTTCATCCATATACTCCTCATGTGTATTAGCTTTTATAAAAATCACTTATATCATTTCCTTCATGGAAATGTGAAAATATTCATATTTTCCCTCCTCATTCACCTCTATTATTTCCTTCATTAAAATATATATCTTTACATGGATACATTATTCATTCACATCTATTTTTATTTTATGAAAACATGTATCTTGTCTAAGTTGTCCTCAAACCTTCTTCCCTCCAAAATATAATGGAAAACTCATTGCCTTCATTAATTAAGGATGGTTCTAATTTTTCCCACTCATGGGATACCACAAATACATTCCCATAATCACACAATGGGTCTCCTTCTTCTGGTTCAACTACTATCACTTTCATATCCTATTGCATGAGTGTTTCTTCCTCTGTAGGATATTCACATCTCTATTTCTCTTTATTGTTTTGAAAATCATATTTGGGATCCTCAAATGGAAGCCTCATCTTTTTTTTTTCTTTTGAGACAACCTTCACTTCTCCACACTTAACCTTCTCCTTGTTACATCTCAAATTAGTCTTTGGTTGCTCACATGGAAAATTTCCATTCTTATTTCCTCTCTTGGGAATATTCTTCTTCTCATCTCTCTCAAGCCATATCACATGAAGCTTATTCAATCATTTTGGATGTAATTTTAGGTGTAAAAAACAACCCAACAACTTTTATGTTCTTAAATGCTTACGTTAATCTTACCTTTATTTTGTCTCCTCACTTGGAGATATTTCTAATACACAGCTACACTTTCACATAATTTATAACTATTAGTTTTTAATCTCATGGGATTTACAACATTTTCATCTTAAAACTATATTTATAGCTTAACTATTCAATTCATGATATTTTCTAGTCTCTCATTTCCATAAAACAAAATAATATCACTAAGATAATTCCTTCTCTCCCTCACCATGACCTTTGTTAGTTTTTTCCTTCTGCTAGAATTTTTTTCCTCCACTAGTTTGACATCTTTCCAAAGCATATAATATGACTTATAAGTACATAAACTTATCATTATCTCTTATTAATCATAGTTACTTATAGTTGTGACATATCCATTTTGTGTAGTCTCCATCATATCTGGTCTTGCCTAGAATCTTTTCAATGTCTCTATCAAGTCATCCATCTCTTGTGTGCCATATCTCAACACAATCATAAATATTCTCTTTCAAAACCTACAACAAACTCATAATAGAGCCTTTCTCATACTCTCAAGACTTGTAAGACTTTTTTCACACATGCAACAATCTTATGCAATATTATATTTCACAAATTATGGCTCACTCAACATAATTCTCTTTCATATCCCACAATTAACTCATACAAGATCCTTACACATTCAACCCACAAGAAAAAAATGTTTCTCTAATACCAATTAGTATAATCACTAAGAATGGTATCCATTTAATAAAAACCTTGTATGCCTATGTTTCTAGGTTGTTTTAGATAAAGGTAAAAATAGGTTTTGATGGGATCCCGAAACCCAAGTACAAGGAAAGAAAGATAAAGATTAAACTCCCACAGGTAGAACCTAAAAACTACTACAGAGAAGTAGAAAAAATAGGTTTTAAATGGACCTGAAACCACCAGAGAGACCACTGGTCAAAACCCAGATTTAACATAGATCTGGCTACACCATAGATAGAAGATTACAAAAAGAAACCAGAGAACAGGACCAGAAAACATAACTAGTAAGAAGAACCAGACTATGTTTCTAGGTTGTTACACTATATCATGGACACATTTTAAACACATTATTCATACTTAACACACTTCAAGACACTTTCTTCATTGAATTCAAAAACATGTTAAAAATAACATAATACACACTCACACTTACACTTGCCTTGATAGTCTTATTAAAAATCATGAAGAAAACTCACTCTTATATTGATCCAAAAACAAGATTTACCCCCTTAAATAAATCAAATAGTTTTTAAAAATTGGATAGTAAAAAAAATCTTAATTCCCTTAAGTACATAGAACTAGATGTGGAATATTCTCAATTTCCCATTTAAATCAATAGAAATTAGATTTAATTTTTTAGAAATGAATGAGTTAATTAAAAAATTTGAAAACTCATTTCCAAATTAAAATCTTATCTTGGTGTTATTTTATTATTTCTCGTACTTAGTTTTAGTGTCTCATTAATCTCTCTAAACTGAATTAATAAATGAAACATAGAATACTAAAATTAATATTGACACCAATATGATAATGGAGTTCACCCATTTAGGGACTATATCTCTAAGTTCATAAAACAATGAGTCCATCCATTTAAAATATTAAAGTATCGTCAAACTAAAAAATTACATCAAAATGTGGACTCAAACCTACTAATAATGTTGAAACTGAATATGAAAATGATCAATAATTTATCCATCAAAATCCATAGAACCTGTTCATCTTCTCTATACATTCGAGCATAGTTACTCCATTAGAGTGTATGTAAACTCTAATAAAATGATAATCATAACAAATAAGAATTTATCCACATCCATTAGGGTTTCAATTCCCTAAAACATGCCTAAAAATAATTATATTATTCTCCCAAGGCTAGAGGCCTTACAAAGTAGGAACATTAAAAATAATATAGTATTGGTACTATGTGTCTTCAAAAGTATAGTCACACATATGCGTTTATCATTTAATTCCATGGTGTAATGGCTCAGGACCAATATTTTAACACACAAGATGCTGGTTCAAATCCCATCCCCTTTGGCTTCTCATGGCTTAGGTGTATGTAGACCCATCTCAGGTTTGCATGTATACAAATACTCTGTAGCATATAACACTTGCCCATAACCTAAAGGCCTTAAAAATAGTCAAGTTACTTGTTACTATACCTACAAATATATAGCCATCCATATATATCTTTCATGTCCAAAGGCTATACAAAATATAAAAACATGTAAAATAAACTCATCTTTGTGTATGCAAATAAAACCACCTTGGCCCATGGCCAACAACCTTTACCAAATAGGTGATCTCCCTCTTTTCCTTTAGGATTATGTACTAACATATACAATGTTGAGGGATAATTATAACATAAATTTTCATATACTACCCATATCAGCATAATGGTGAGCTCCTTCCCTTTTCCAAATGGGGTTTGAATCCCACCAAAAATCTTTCATCACCAACTAACTCCCCTTCTAATAGAAATAAACCCTACCATTATTTATTTCCAAGTCATGGCCTAATCCTTTTTCAAGAGAGGTCATCAATTCAACCTTAATTCATGGCATGCATTTTATTTTAGGGATAAACTCCCACATTTACTAAGGATAAATGAATAAATCCTTTAAATAGGCTTCATATGGATGTTTAAACCATGGCTAGTACACATCTATCTCACCTTTGGCTTATCTTTCGAGCTTAGTTTAGTAAGATATGAGCTTGGTCTTCAATCTGGTAGAAATATGTATTAGGCTAGATAGTAGGCTCAATCTCAAGTAATGTGAAATGTAGTCTCGATCTGGCACATCTTGACTTGGTATATCTTGAACTCAGCACATCAAGTGAATTTTTCTTCGAGATCGGTTGAGCTAACATGCATTTGTGACTTTGAAACTACATAGAACTAGTTTAATAATTTGTGATTATTATTCCCACATGTAATATTTAAATAATACAAAGGCGTATATATACAAAAATATTATAATGGTAACATGAATATTTGGAGGCAAAGGCACCCCTCTTCAAAAAGAGTGTGTCAACCTTGGTTAAGGATCCCCATCCAGCAAATTATAGGGCCCATTTACCTAAACATGAATTTCAAATACTAGAGGAAAAAACAAACACCCTTTTATATTACACTACCATGTGTCACTTGATAATTATTCTACTTGGAAATCATACACGCATCTACATCACTATTTGACTATTGACTATTTTTCTATTAAAACTTTGACCAGTAATATCTAGACAATATAATGTTTGTTTTATGCATTCTAATAGGTGTTATAAAGCTCTTGGAATGCTCTTCAGTATTATACTTGTTTTGGGATATCTTAGGAACTATGAAGGATGAAAAATCCTCTAGATAAAACCTCCACACAAAGAGTCTTTTGGTCTCCAAAAGTTCCAATAATCAAATTGACCCAAAAAAGATCTGTATGAGTTCTCTTATTTTCCATTGCCAATATTCTTACACTGATTCAAAACATACAGGAGCCAAAAGTTTCATATGAAGGAGTTATGAAGTAAATCTATCAAAATGACGTAATAAAACTTCATTTGAAAAACACAAGTCTACTTCAGTGAAATAAGACATCATTAACAACTTCCCTACAAGAAGTTAAATGTCCAACTAGAATTGTAACTTGATTATGGAGAGTAAAATAAACTCTTCACCCATTCTATCAAAATGACTTGTACTAAAAATAGTTATTGAATCTAACAGATTCTCTCAACACCTACACTAAATTAAGGTTAAGGTGTTCTCCTTGTATCAACATCACACAAGGGAAATCAAACTATAGGACTTGTAAACAAATTTTAACACATGTATACTTTCATTTACAAATGCTTCCCATCTATGGGTTTTTGAAAGTACATCTACATGATGTGCATGATAAAAATACATGTGAGTACAAAATTTCTATAATACAAACATTTCTCAACATATAGTGGGACTTAAATTTATATGTCAAGTATAAAAGTGTGCAACTAATTTTTTCCATCCTAAGGTTACTAATGCACAATATTCACAAATAAGAGCCTCTTTACAAACTCACAAACTTTGAAAGTAAATATAAGACATCATAATCATGAGAAGAAAACAAATATTTTTAAACCTATCTCAAAGTTTCCTCACTATTTATTGCTCCCTAATTCATACCTTCAGAACTCATTAAACTGAGTTAGATTTCCAAAATATTATCATAATATACAAAATTAAATAGGAGATAGAAAAATTTCTTCAAAACAAAACTTTTTTTCAAAAAATCCTTTCTTGGATCTAATAGTTAATAATTTACCTAAAGTAGTGTTTTGAAGTGAAACTAAGCATATTATTCAATACCCTAGTTATTCTATTATAACTATCCAATTAAACCATTTTACTAATAAGGGTTATTCCCTCTTCCTAGTTTCCATAACTGAATAGGAGGTTTCATCTTATAAACTCTATATTATGAGAGTTAGATGATCCATTTTCATTTTCAAAAGGCTTTAAAAACAATTCCACATCAAGGCATATTTTAATTATAAAGGAACTCTACACAAAGTATTCAAATTTGTGTATACATAGTTACATTTGAAAATAACTTATACCTCTTTAGAAACTATGAAATGCACACTTGTTGAGAAATTGTTGGCATATTTTTAGTGTTTAAATAACTTCTTGCTTGCTTTCTATAAATTTTAACAAAGTTGTGAAACATAAACCAACTTATGAACCAATTAAAAACTCAAAACTCAAAGTGCAAAAACTTGTCCAATTTCTTGAACAATGTCTTATTTGTCATTTCCATATCTTATCATGGAATACATATTTTCACTTGTTCCTATAATTAAGGACATAAGATAGAAAAATATGATTATTTATCCAAAAATAAACACTACACAATTAGTTATCATTATAAAAATATTATGTCAATACCAATATGAAATCAGATCACCATCATACCTTCTTTTACCCTTTATATAAGAATGATAATTGGATGGAGATTGATTCCTCTTGGATGTGCATCACTAAAAATTTCTTGAATTTTATATGAATGCATCCCAATAAATAAAGGTTTATCTTCTCTCAACACCATCTCACACCTTCAATTTTCCATTATTTGTCCATCATCCATGTTGATCCTGTAGGGCTAGTGGTTTTAGAATCTTAGTTATTAGAAGCTTATCTTCTTTCAACGGATTAAAACGTATTCTAATTCTCCTTTGCACTATCCAACCCTACAAATCAAATTAAATATAAAAACAATACCGATAATTTGACATCTAAAAAGCCTAAACTGAAGTATATCAATAACTGAAGTAAGTCTTATATCAACATGATCTGATACCAAAATTTATCCAAAAATAAGATTTACCCCTTTAGATAAATAAAATAGTTTTTGAAATTTGGATATTGCAAAAAATCTCAATTCCATTAAGTACATGGAATTGGATGTAGAATATTCTCATTTTCTTGATTATATCAATAGAAATTGGATTTAATGTTCTAGAAATGAATATGAGTTAATTAAAAACTTTAAAAAATTGTTTCTAAATTAAACTCTTGTTTTGGTGTTATTTTATAATTTCACATAGTTTAGTGTCTCATTCATTCTCTCCAAACTAAATTAATAATTGAACATAGAATACTAAAATGAAAATTAACACCAATCTGACAATGGAGTTCACCCACGTAGGGCTACATCTCTAGGTTTGTAAAATAATGAACTGGTCCATTTAAAAGATGCAAGTATCATCAAATTATAAAATTAAATCAAAATGTGGATTCAAACTTGAAACTTATTATGAAAATGATTAGTAATTCATCCATCAAATTTTTTAACACATGTTTATCTTCTTCATACATTCGGGCATAGTTACTCCATTAGAGTGTATGCAAACTCTAATAAAACGGGCATCATAATAAATAAGAGTGTCTTTGCTTCCATCAAGCTTGTAACTCCCTAAAACATCCTTGTAAATAACTATATTATTCTCCCATGGCCATAGGCCTTACAAAATAAGATATTTAAAAATAATATAGTCTCAAGACTATGTGTTTTCAAAAGTATAGTCACTCATGAATTTATATTTTAATGCCATTTTATAGTGGCTAAGGACCCATATTTTAGCACATAGGTTAGTGGTTCAAATCCCATCCCCTTTGGCTTCTCATAGCTCAATTTTGTGTAAACATATCTTGAGTCTGCATGTATACAAATACTTTGCAACATATAACACTTGCCTATGGCCCAAAGGTGTTATAAAATAGGTGTGTTACCTTTTTCATTTATTCAAGACCATACATGTAAATATACAATCATTAATATATATATATATATATATATATATATATATATATATTCCATGGCCAAATGCCATATAAAATAAAAGAACACATAAAATAGACTTAGCTCTATGTATTCAAATAATACCACCTTCACCCATGGCCAACAACCTTTACCAAATAAGTGGTCTCCCTCTTTTCCTTTAGGATTGTGTACTAATATATATAATGTTGAGGGATAAATATAACATAAAGTATCATATATTACACATCTTGTCCTAATGGTGATCTCCTTCCCTTTTCCAAATGGGGTTTGAATCCCCCCAAAAATCCTCCTTTGCCAACTGAATCCCCTTCTAAGAGAAATAAACCTTGCTATTATTTATTTCCAAGTTGTGGCCTAATGTCCAAGCCTAATCCTTTTTCAAGAGAGATTGTGAGTTCAACATTAAGTCACTACATGCATTTTCCTTTAGGAATAAAATCCCACATTCACCAAATATGAAGGAATAAATCCTTTAAATAGGATTCATAGGGATGTTTTAATTGTGGCTTAGTCCATGTCTATCTCACCTTTGGCTTATCCTTTGATCTTGATTTAGTGAAATATGATCTCATGCTTTGAGCTAGAATAAATATATCTTGGGCTAGATAACAAGCTCTATCTCAAGTAATGTGGAATGTAGTCATAATATGACACATCTCAATTTGGTATATCTCAAACTCGGCATATCAAGTGAACTTGTCTTCAAGCTCAGTTGAGCTGGTATGCATTTGTGACTTAGAAAATACATAGAATTAGTTTAATAATTTGGGATTATTAGTCCCATATGAAACATTTAAATAATACAAATGTAAATATGCACAAAAAATTTATAATGGTAACATGAAGATATGGAGGTAAAGGTACCCCTCCATATAAAGAGTGTATCAACCTTGGCTGAGGGTCCCCATCTAGAAAATAGCAGGGCCCATTTATCTAAACATGAGTGTCGAAGACTAAAGGCAAAAATAAACACCCTTTTACCATTACATAGCCATGTGTCACTTGTCAATTGGTCCACTTGGAAACCATACATGCATCTATTTCATTGTTTGATTATTAACTATTTGTATCCAAACTTTGACCAGCGATATCTAGAGCATAAAATGTCCATTTTACGCATTACAATAGGCATTGGAAAGATCTTAGAATGCTATTTATTACTATACTAGTTTTGGGAGATCTTAGTAACTATGAAGGATGAAACTTCTACTCATTATCCATTGGCATCTTATATTTTTTTACTTTTTTAAAACTAACTCTTCTATACCCTTCTAATGTTCCTATAACTTCCCTTTTTTATGATTTTCCCTTTAGCTTCCATGAGCTCATAAAAATGTATAATATATTTCCATTCATCATATTTTTACTTGATATCTAATAGTTTTTAGTTTATTTCTTTTCTACATGATGCCATTGATTGTTGGGCCCAAGTTATCCAAATAAAAATGTCCTACAAAAAATAGTAAATATAAATAATGCATAGAGTTACAAGGTTATTCCAAAAATGTATCAAAATTCCTTATTAACACTTCTCATATGCATCTTAAGAGTTATGAACAATAACCTCTAAAGTTTCAACTGATTAACTTCATATCTTGATTGAGTAATGTTGGAGCTAGTTTTGAATACATCTCTAGAGATTCTTCAAATAACCATAATGTTTGCATACGGACTCAAAATGAGATTATTTTTTTAAATTATATAACTTTTCTAGAGGAATATAGATATGCAAAGACATTTAGGTTTAGAGACATTGTTTAGTATAGTTTTACCTTAATATTTACCATGCCAAACCAACAAATAAAGGAACAAAAATAAACACACCACTCTATTTTTGGCTAATGCAATATTTCATGTAAACCTTGCATGGTTCTAAATAAAATTATTATCTACATGATTAATGGAAAAATACTTTTAAAATATCCCTTGCCTTATCCTAAAAAAATTATTTTTTGGCTTATGAATCAATAAATTCAAAGTAAAGAATAAGTTTTTTCCCTGGTGAGTTATAATAATTCTCCCAAAGCTTATTGGTCCAATAACTAGACTATCTAAAATGAAATGTAATATTTGTGTTATTTGATTAATAATAAACTTCTTGATAATAATTTATAAATATAATTCAACTATTATATACATTAATAATGGTCAAGGGTTAATAAAATCTCGTACATAATCTCCAACACTTTTACTTTGTTGATATATAAACTAATAAATTGAAAAATAAAGAAGAAGATTATTTCCTTTGATAATTTTTAATAATTCCCCACAAAGCTTTTTGGACCTCAATTTAAATGTGAAACTTTGTCTAAGTTAATTATAAATATGGTGGAAAATATTACCTTTAAAAATATAAAGCTAGCCTTAAAATGTAGTAACTAACTTAGAGTCCTGAGAGAGTCATTTCCATATTTTTGAAGAGAGATAAAGAATCTCACTGGAAATTAATTGAGCTTTCTTTAATTCATGAGTATTATAATCCCTAGTTCATTAATTAAGTCTATATGTTTTTGAAGGATGAATAATATTTTTAAAAATATGACCCTTCCATTCATCTAATATATAATTTAAATACACTAGGCTAACCCTCTATATAGTGTCATTCTCACAATAGGCTCTGATAGGTCAACCATGAGGGTAACTAATGTGGTAGACTAACTATCTTGATATTCAATGCAATGAATGTTGGTATGTGTCTTGAAACTTGTGTTAAATTTCATGATTCAAGTCCATAATACATGGCTAAGACTACTCTTCAAAGCTAGTTCTGGATCCAGTTAAATAAAGCTTATTACCCAATATTATATAGCATCATTCCCACATTAGGCTCCGACAGGTCCACCATGTGGATATTTGATGTAGTGGAATACTCATTTCAATGTTAAATGTGAAAGGGGTTAATATTTTACTTTAAACCTATGTTCAATGTGATGGGTCAAGTCCATAGTTAATGGCTACTACTAATCTTCAAAGCAAATTCTATCTCTAGTTAAATAAATCATGTTACCTAACATTTGAGCCAGTGAGATGTGGGTGAGTTGATTAAAGTGGCTTGTTTGTTTCAAGACACACCCAATTTCAAAACTCATAAAAGGCATATGAGGTTAATTTTGGCCATGGTTTGTATTAAGAAGGCCATTAATTGTCATTAGTTATTCTAAAGGACAATGGTGGTCATTGTTGGTAATAGTTGGTATAAACTAGGTAATATCTATTATACTTGGTTAATATTAAAAGGAATATGAGGTTAATATTACATGGGGAACTAGGCCCCCAATTACATCCCAGACTAGTCCACACTCTAGTCAAAATTAATTACCTATCAAAAAATATACAATATAAATACCAATAAACATATAATTATGCCTAAAAGAGGTGTAAAATAGTATATCAAACCTAATCAATTAAGTTTACTATCATATAAATAAATAAACATGGAAGGTTTAGGAAAATGTGATTATATATACAAATCATTTGAAAATCATAAAAAATTGAAAATGGAGAATATTATACCATAATTACATAACAAAAACTATAAAACTTATGATGATTAAGGAATGATGTGAAAATCATCAAGTTTCATTCATTGACAAAATCAAGAAAAATATGTTTAATGACTATTTTTATCTAATTTAGGGCTCCAAAACTCTCAATAAATCTTTTTAATTTATGCTTAGATCACTAGGGAGATCAAATTATTTTCCTTTTCCTAATTGGGTATACAAATATGAAACTATGAGGAAAAATATGTATTTTCAGGCTTGTGTTATACTATAGAAACCTCAACAATGTGCAATATCAAAAATAACACACCAAAAAATGAAATAATTCATCATCCAAATAAACTAATGCAATGTGATGTGTAGTTAACATTAATTTTTTCTTTAATTATTGCTTGATTTCTCTATAATTATTTTAAATGTTCCAAAGCTTCATGTAAACAATTAAATAAATATTCCAGCTTTGACTTGATTCTCTTAAATGCTTTTGATTGGGTTGCCTAAATGAACTAGGGTAATTATGTATTTGTAGATGAATCAAATTAAAATTAGGACCCTATTATCATGAAAAAAAACATCATAATGGTCATAAATCTCAAAAGAGAGATAAGGGGATGTGTCCTCTCAAAACAAAGGGGACACAACAAAAGGGGAGAAAAACATAAAGTATGTTCTTAGTTTTCCCAAGACCATACATTAAATTCCTAGTGGTCATAGTATTGTACAATAAGTATGAGGAATGATAAATGGGATCATAGGAGGAGAGATAAAATGGAAACTGGGGATAAGAAAGGGAACTACGACCACCATAATTCAAAAATTGTTCCACTAATGCTTGATTAAACCCATTTTAAAAAGTGCACAAACATCACATAAACATTTATTTTAATGGATAATTAATGCATATGGGACATTTTTAGGTGTATACATTTTTTCCCACTTTGATGTGTTTATGTTTGCATACACATCAAAGAAAAGGAATACATGTGGATACAAAATAATTGTGTGTCTCAAGCTCCTGAATAAAATTTGAATGTATCTATGAATTTACAAGAACATTATTTATTTTATTTAGAGCAAGTGCCAACTAATAATAATTTTATAAATTATACACACACACACCTAATTATTGGAAAAAATGGAACGTAATTAGACACCCTATGGCATAATAGTGTCCACATCTATCTAAAGTTTTGAAAAATATTTTGAGTAAAATTTTTAGTAATATTATAAGTAATAATCTAACAAAATGATAATAATTATAAATAAATATGATTGAATATCAATGTGAGGTTCAATTATAATCCCTTATCATATATTTCCCTCCACATTTGATTAAAATATAAATTATAATTCATCACCCTATCAGTTCCAGGCCTCCTAATCCATCTTATTGATTATGGTAGTACATATGCCCCTAAAATATGTATGTAAATATGATTATTATGATATATTCCCCATTTATATATATGACATAAACCTATGAAGGTCACATTCTGTAAATAAAAGGATTAGATGTGTCATGTGTAAGATAAGATATAAAACCATTATTGTATAACATATAAAGATATAACCATAAAAGCATATATGATATGAAAATATTACTCCATATGGGACCATAACATAATATATTTAATATAAATATCCATATACCCCATATGGGATCAAGATATATTATTTTTAAGATAAACAATAATATGCCTCATGTGCTCAAGACATAAATAGTGTAGTATATGACTAAAAAATATTCCTCCTGATGGATGTAGGATGATATAAATCATGGAATCATATGAAATAAACACAATCATTTTTCATGATAAATATCATGGCACCATGAACACACCAAATACCTATGTAATACAACCATAACATGAGACATATCACATACATGACCAAGCATGAAATAAATTCTCCATATGCCAAAGTCACACTAAGCACATAAAAAACACATGGAAGTCACCTTTAGCACATAAAAGACACATAAGTAAATTAAATTAATTAAAACAAAATTAGTAGGTACATAAATAATTGAATATGCATCAAAAACTCAATATGCACACAATACATATTAAATACCCATTAAGCATTTACTAGGCACATCAAACACATTGAAGACATATAAATCATGATACAAATTCAAGGTAATCATATTGTATTCAAATAATTTATTTAATATTTCTTGTGGGTATTCATTAATTTAAGTAAACTATTTATACTCCCTTTGTTGAGTGAATATGAGCCTTTAATACGGTTTATCTATTTTATTTACTTATTTTTTATAATAATTATTGGTTTAAACTCTATAATTATTTCTTATATTCTTAAAGCTTGACTTGTTTTGAGGAGGATATTTAGGGATATTTATTATATTTCTTCTATGGTTTCTCTATAGAAGCATTGGGAGGATATTTAGGGATATATGCATCTAAAATCTTGATTTCACTTTCTCTAACAAAAAAATAAAGATCCACAAAATAACCACACACATTGAACATAACCTTTTATTTAATAAGTAGAAGAAAATATCAACAAATATGTAGTAAATATTATTATCATGTGGCTCGTAACTCATCTTAGTAACCTATTGGCATAATCATTAATGTACTCATTAGCTTCTTATCTAATTTTAGCTAATTCCACAAATGTAACCTTTCAAGAAATATTAATTTTAAAATGAGCCAATAAATAATAAACTATAATTATTAATGAATATATATATCCACTTGGAAGAGTATAAAACTAATTAGGTGAATAATCCATCAAGATTCTTGGAAATAGCTTAGTTATAAGTTTACCATTATAATAAAAATATATACATGAGGTTATAAGTTTACCATTATCATAAAAATATATACATTAGGCATATAAGGACCTAATTTGATGATAAGGCTCTACCTTCCCATTGAACATTTCAAAATTTTGTGCCAAAAATATATATGAGAAAGGGATTTATAATCAATTTGTGAGCTAAGGGTTTTAAGAGAATATCATTGAAAGTCACCCTACTAGATAGATTTTGAGGCTAACTAAAAATAATTTTTATTTTATTTTTTAATCCACATAATGTATGCACCATATTACTTATTTTGGGGTTTGTATAGTAATAGAAGATAATAAGTATAATAAATTTTAATATTAAAAAAAAATTAAGGGTTCAAGTGGAGGAACATTATGACTAAGAGATTATTGAAACATAGAGGAAACATTTACAATTAAAGGATGGTGAAAAGAAAATAAAGAATATAATCATATTGAGAAATTGAATGAACTTGAGAAGTAATATATATGTTTGATAATTTTTAATAACTTTGTAAAAAATAGAAGCATGTTAAGATTTTGGAAGAAAACAACTATGAGAAGGAAGAGCATAATAAAAATTAGATATGATAGAGACATGAGTAAGTCTAGAAGTAATTCCTAAATGAGTTCATGAGAAGGTAAATTTTAATAAAAACATACTTAAATGCATTCATTATTAGTAGAGGTTCCTGGAAAACTCCATAACATGTTAGTTATAGGGATAGCTTGTGCAATTAATAATAAAAAGAAACATTTGTCCAAAAATTTAGATTGAATGATGCCATTAAAGACTAAGTTGAGATAATTATATGAATAATGTATATAGAAAAATCAGTATAAACTATATGAATGACATATTAAAATATCCATAATACTCACTACACAATAGATCATAAGTAAAAGATATATAGGTAAACCATTCAGAACATTGTATCTTTATCTATCACATATAAAACCATTCTCAATTACAACTAACCGTTATTTATAAGCTTTAAAAAAGTGTTGTATCTTCATCTTCCAAGCTTTTACTATGCCAAAAATAAAGGACTCTTAACATTCTAAGATAAACTATTATTATATCAAAGGTTGAATACATATAAAAGATAATCTAAAATATATCAACTCACATACATGTTTATCAACTATAATTTTTTATTTTAGTCATCCATATTATTCATCTAACACTTTCTTAGATTTAATCATCTTGAGACAAGTTAATAAGAAAATACTTTGATTTGAAGTTGAAGGAATGAACCAAAAACAAGAGCCACAGTTATCACTAGGTGTCATTTACCAATTTTCACCCTTTATACACTACTTAGCGACCCCTTTGGGTTTTTAACTAAGTAGCATACTAGCCTACCTCTTTTTGGGGTTTTCAATAGATTATCATAGTTAGGTGGCTACCCTTTATAGGTTTTTAACCATCCTATCCCCACTCTTAATGTTTAATTTTATCCTAGAAAATTTGTGCAAAAGTTGTGAAAAATACAAAATTAGAGTGCACAGTACCTATTGGCTGGATGGTGTCATGTTTTTTAGTGGATTCATTGTAGGTTATTATGGTGTTGATTCTACTTGTGATGAAATTAAACACTTGGTTGCATATAATATGTTGGTGGGAGTTATTTTTGTTTGGTGTCTACTTTTGTCTTCCCAAATGTTTTATTTATTGTAAGATTTGTTAGATTTTTAGTAGTGGAATGAACTTAGGCTCATCCACAAGTTAATAAATGGAAGGATTAATCTTTGAAAGATCTTTCTTAAGCATCTTCTAGTTCTCTAGCACTTCCCACACCATATTAAGCATTATGTTTAGTGGTATCTATATTATCATCAAGTTTTATATAAATTCATATTTTGTGATAGTAATGAGTGCTTTAGCATTAGATACTTTTAGCTAGATATATAGAACCAACTCATCCAATTAATTTGCATGCCTTTGAGCTTGTAGGCTAGTAAATGTAGTACATAATGTCTCATTGTGTCAATCCTAAGTTTTTACATGGTGGCATACCTTGAATATATTAATTACTTGAGGGCATTGAGAATGGAATTAGAAGTAGTTATTTTATCATTTATTAAAGCTTTAGCTTTGTCTACTATTTTAAACTCTAGTTGAGCATTAGCTAATGAATTTTTAAGGTGTTGCCTTTAATTTAGCATCCCTTATGATATCTATTTTTCTTTTTGTGTAATGATACAAAAAACCTAATCATATTCCTTAAGAAATTTATAGATTACTTATATATTTGATTTTATGTTCTATCCATGTGCTTTCAATGTTTTTAGTTATTGCATAGCTAGCCAATATTTTGTGAGTTTATTCAATGAAGGTATATGTTATTTTTCTTTAGACACCATTTTTTCACCCAGGACTTGTATAACTAATTTGGGGTAGTTATTAATAATTATTTGACACAAATCTATAAGCTACTAACTTAATTCTACATTGTCACCTCATATCTAGAAGACTTATTGTTCTAAGGATAAGACCTTTTATGATATGGACTCTTGAAATGCAGCTCCACACTCAATCTATTTAGGAAATGGCAATTTGGAAACATCTATAGATGTTTCAAGCATAATAGTATCAAGTGCCATAGATGTGGTTGGAACATTATAGGATCTGGTTTAATTATTTTCAAAGGAAGAGAGAAGGTGGTGTACTAGGTGGATGATGTGGGAATATCCCATAGCCACTAACTAATTATTTGAGGTTTTAGTTATGAAGCCTCTTTGTGTCACTATTTTGTGTTGATCTATGCACTCTACTCCTTACTTAGATTTAACATCTTTTTACTTTCTAACTTGAGCCTCAACTTTAGTATTAGCCTTTATATCTACCTCAACTTGGGATTTAGAGTATGCTTTAGCCTTATCCTTAGTTTCAACTTCAGTTTTGGCTTTGGATTTTGACTTAACTTTAGCTCTATCTTCTTCATCAACCTTGACTTTGGCCTCAGCTTTAGCTTTAGATTTGTCCTTGGCTACTTGTTCTTTGGCTATATACTTGACCTATTCATTTTAACTTGTTGATATTCTTTGGCCTTTTGATCCTCTTGATCCTTTGCTTGTGTTATTGCTTTCTCATACTTCTACTATAAAACATGTGCTTCTTGATGTTTCCACATTGCCTCTTCTTATTCTTTTTTCTTCACCTCCACTTATTTAACTTGTTTCTTGTAAACTGATACTTCCTCATCTTGTTCCTTTATAACATATGATTATTTAACTTGCTTCTTTGTAGCCTCTACTTATTCATCTTGTTTATGGTGTGCTTCTTGTCTAACTTATTGTTAGTGTTGCTCTTCTTACATAACTACCTGTTGCTTGAATTGTTCTTCCTCTACTATTACCTTTCTACTTACATCTTTCTTCTTTTTATTTTTATTTTCCTTTTCTTATTTCCATTTAGCCTTCCTTTTCTCCTCATCTAGATCCTTTATCTCCTACACAACTTATATTTATGGTTGTCTATGGCAAGCTAGTCTCTTCCAATTCTTCCATAGGAATTGGTGAGTCTAGTATTATCATTAATTGTGAATATTATGAACTAGAGGATTATACCATAGTAATCTTACTCATATCTACATTATTTATGGATGTAGGAGGGGAAATAATTCCCTTATTTTTTTATTTTAATCCTAGCCTTGGGTTTATAATTGTGCTTATGACACTTATTGTGCACTAAATTTTAGACTTAACCTATATTACCAATTTTAGTAACAAAAATATAAAACTTAAACACACTATTAGGAATGGATCAAAGAGTAAATTAGTGATATAATAACATTCTTACCATAATTTTACCTCCTTATGGCTACACTCTAGGATCGTAAAATGGATTATTGATGCCCAAATTTGAAAATATTAGATGACTCACTTGATGGTGATAATGGATTCCAAATGATTGAATGAGCTTGATGGTGGCTATGGATGGAGTCAAGAGATATTTTTAGATGCAAGATACCATAAATTTGATGGATTTATAAGTTAATTTGTAAGATGAGGGAGAACTTGATTATATAGGCTTGGAGAGAGAAATCAATGGCTCAAATTCAAATTTGAGCCATTGAGATCTATGGCTAGGTATTTTCCATGGAATTTTTAATTCCATTGAGATATCTAGAATTAGATAATTCTAAATAAAGGGGGATAAAATGTATGAGATTTATAGAATCCTCCAATTGTATAAATCTTCCATAGGGTATAGTGGTTTAGGAGAGGCTAGAATAGGGTGGTAGTTAGGTAGGTAGATTATTTTTGTATTTTGAAATTGGCTAGTTGGCTTAGGGAGTAGGTTACTGGGTAATAGGTTATATTAGGGTTTCAATAAAGGGATTAATTGATTTTAATTATTGGGTAAGGTATTTAGGATATAGTAATGGGATGGGGGTTATTAGGTTATTAGTTAATTTAGCTAGAAAATATAAAAAATAGACTAAATTAGCATAAGTTAGCTTAATTAGTATAATTAATGGGGTAAGCATATTTTAGAGCATACATTTTATCCCTCTTCGAAAAGGAATTACAATTAGATAGGATTGGAAGGAATAATTTTCTTTCAAAGAAGAATAATAATGTTAAATTATATCAAATGTTGGTAGGATATGACACCCCCTTGCAGGAGTATGCAAGGAGAATCGACCTAGATGGTCACTTGCATAAAAATTATAGGGTGGGATAAAATAAATATGGTAAAGTGGGGTTGGGATACCCCAAGAAATAGCTACATGTGAAAATTCCCCAAGTGGCAAGGGATAAAGTATCTCAGTTGTGATGGGTTCTAGATAAATTACCAATATCTAGAAATTTTTTTACTGATAAGATGAAATTGATTGAGATGAGATGGGTTTAAGCCAATGATAAGTCCCATATCAAATACACATGCTAGGGTGGGATTGAAGATGGATAAATGAGATAAAAGTTGTTGGTTGATGATAGGGATATACTTTACATAATATTTTGGGCTTAAAGAAGACTGGTGATCATCAAGTGACTAATCTAAGGATGGGATGGTAATTAGGGATGCATGGTGGTTGAGATATCCGTGGATACAAAAGTGAGACTGGGTGTTACCTACATAGTCTAAAAAGGCCTCAGTTTGATGTAGTTCTGACTTTGGATGATGTTAAATGATGGGTGAAAACTATGCCCTAGATGACTAAATGAGGATAATGGAGGTAATTGAGTATGTTTATGGGGTTTAGATGTGACAAGGAGAGTTTAGAGGTAAATGGGGGATGGGCTCGGGGGATAATTAAGTTTAATAAGATGGTGATATGTGAGATGGGATGACTAATAAAATTATTAGGATGGGTGGAAATTTGGAATCCATTGACAATGTTTGTAATAATTTTTAATATTTCACAATTCAGATGTGTACCAATGACATAAGAGAAGTCAAAAGTACATAAAAAAAATGTGCATGGGGGGGACTCTATTTTTAGTGACTTTTTCCAAAAAGGTTTTGGATTCACCTAGAATATCCTTGTTCCCATAAAAATTAATAATAGAAAACATATACAAGATGATAAAAAAGAAAATGAATAAGACAAAGTAATTAATATGTACATGACTAACTAAACATCCACATACATACTCAAAATATACATGCATTCACACAAGACAGTCAAAAGATTATATAGATTAATGATAAGGATAAGAACAAGGATAGACAAAGGGATAATGAATTGATGATATACAATGGGAGTAGTGACAATGAGGGGTTATGTACATGAGTTAGATAGTGCCTAACGGTATTATATGTTAGAGAAATATTCCAACCAAATTAAAAAAGTATTGATCTATGGGGTTTAGGATGATCCCTGGAAATTCAGTATCATAATTTATACAATACCCTAGAATATAAAACCTATCATTTGACCCTTTCATAATGACAATGTTAGTGGGAAGGTGGGGACCATGATTTTTGAGATAGAAAGGGGTAAATGGAGATGGGATTTTCCTTGAGGTGAAAATGAGACATACGTATCAAAGAAGATGTGATAGGGTGGTGTGATGAGGGATGAACATAATGATATGATAGGTTTTAGGGGCATATTCATGATGGAGATGGATAAGATACTCTAGAGGACTTTCGCAATAAACATCCCCACTATTTAATAAGCAAAGGATTTTTTATTGAAAACTCATGTATCTTTTTGCTACATAAAAAATGTATAATGGATGTCCGCTGTTAAGACCAGGGTTAGGGTTATTTTACCATGATGTCAAAATTTTGTTTTCATCATGGTACTTGCCCAAGGTGCCAAAGAACTAGTTTTCACCATTGGAATTTTTTTTTGAATTTTGAACTATGGAGGAGATGTGATGGAGTTGAAGGAGTGGAAAAGGGTATTCCCCTAAGAGTGGGGACTCATAAACAAAATATGGTGGAACCTATCAGGTGTATAAATGATTTAGATGCATGATATTCATGAGATCATCAAGTTTTTTGCCATCTAATGTGGTCAATTTAGGGCCCTAGTGAATTAACTTCAAATTTCCCCTTCTTATCTCTATTTGCATTGGTATTTTTTTAGTTCTTCTTCAGGACTAAGTCACCAACATCAAATTCTCTAGATTGGATCTTTTTTTGATATTGGCCTTTCTGTCTATTTTGATATGCTCATATGTGATCAAGGACCTTCTAACATTTCTCATCAAGAAGTTTTAGTTATTATAGGCATTCTTATCTATAATTATGGTCAGTGATGATTCCTCTTAATGAGATTTAAAGGGAAGGGAGCTCTACTTCCACTAGAAAAATTACTTTTATCCCATAAAGGCATATAGAGTGGCCCTAGTAGGTGTGCAAACACTTATGCAATAAAACCATAGAGATGGATACAATTACATGTGCTAATTTTTTCCTTCTTGATTGAATATATTCTTAAGGATTTTGATAAGGTTCTTTTGGGTAGCCTCATCTTGTCCATTACCCTAAGGATAATATGGACAGGATAAATGCTACTTGATGTGATATTTCTGACACATAACCTTAACTTCCTAATTTTTGATTGATTTGTCATTCCCTAAGATGACATTGGTAGGTATGCCAAAGAGTAAAATGATTTTATTAAGAATAAATTTAGATATTTGGAATCCTGTGGTATAAGCTAGAGGCATTTCCTCTACCCATTTAGTAAATAATTTCATTGCCATCATAATAAACTTGTAACCATCTAATGAATTTGGATTAATCTTGTCAGCTAAATCAAGGCCCCATATGTAAAATGGCTATAGACTCATGATAGATTATAATTCCTATGTGGGATATTGAATGAGATTCCCATGTTTTTGATAGGCAACACATTTCTACACATACTGACAAGAGTCTTGTTCCATGGTTGGCCAATAATATCTAGTTTGGAGTAGTTTGTTGGCCAAGGCCATTCCACTAATGTGCCCACCACATATACCATCATGAGCCTCTTTGATCACATGAGAGGCCTCTTATAATGTTAGACACTTTAATAGGGTCCCATTGTAACCCCTATGATAGAGCATGCTACTAAGGAAGTGTAATGGGAGGTGCAATGAATAAAGGCTTTACATTGGTGGTGGTTAAGGTTAGGAGGGAGGATGTTATCATGGAGGTACCTATAGATATCACGGTGCCAAGGAAGACTGGGATCATTAATTACACAAATTTAAAAAATATCCATATATTGATGTGTGGGGATGATCAAATGTTTAAGGAGAAAACTCCCCTATAACATGTCTTTAAGGAGGTTAATGAGGGAGCCAATGGTATATACCCATTGAATCAGCTACTTGTTGCTTTGTCATGGTACTTACTCAAATGTGATGGATTGAAAAATTGATTTTAATTGATTGACTAATTGCTTATAAGAGATAAAAAATTTGTCCTCCATCTATAACTCATCATTAACCTATTTGATTATCAAATATGAGTAACCAAATACCTATAAATGTCAGATATTCCATTGGATGTCTAAGTGAAGGATAGCTATCAAGGCCTCATATTCTAAAATGTTATTAGTGCATGGGAAGGAAAGGAAAAAATATTTCATAATAAGATCACCTTGTCAGGTGATGGGGAAGATGCCAATTCCTAGTCCATGCATGGTGAATGAGCTATCAAAATAAAATTTATAGCTACTTGATTATAAGGTATTCATTATAGATTCATTTAGGAATTTTATTACAAGGGGCTCAATTACTTCAAGTGATTCTTTTGCTAATTGATATGTTATGACTTGTCCTTTTATAGCCTTTTGATTGACATATTCAATGTCAAACTCACTAAGAAACATGATCCACTTAGCCATTATACTAGTAAGATATGATTTAGATAATAAATATTTTAGAGGATAGACTTTGGTGATGAGATGGACTTGATTATTTAGCATATATTTTCAAAGATTTTGTGAGGCAAAAACCATAGCTAAGCATGCCTTTTCAATTAGAGTATAGTTTAACTCATAGGATATTAATGTGTGACTGAGATAGTAAATGGCTTGCTCTTTGCCCTAATCATTGTGTTGTGTTATAAGGCCACCTATGGCACATGGTGTTTCTGAGATATACAGGAGTATGGATTTTCCTAAGATAGGTGGTGATAACATAGGTAGGTTAGCCAGATATTATTTGAGATTATTAAAAGTCTTGATGGCATTTATAATTCTAGTTAAAGGTAGTGCCATTCTTTAGGAGATGGGTGAAGGGGCGGCATTTTTTTGTAAGCTAATAAATAACACTTTGAATGGCTTGAAATTTGCCTTGAAGACTTTTGAGTTGCTTGAGATTGTGAGGTAGAGGCATATTTTTTATTACTTTATATTTTGATGAGTCTACCTCTATGCCTCTTCTTAAAACTATAAATCTTTAAAAAAATCCTAAAGTGACACCAAATACACATTTCTTGGGATTTAACCTAACTTTATATTCTCATAATCATTAAAAGATCCTTATTAGAATAACATGGTGTTCAAACCTCAAGTGAGACTTCCCTAGAATGTCATCTATATAATCTTTAACTATGCCATGCATCCTATCATGAAAAATGAATAGCATGGCCTATTGATAAGTGGTGCCAACATTTTTAAGTTCAAAAGGCATGATATAATATCAAAAATTTCCCCACAGAGTGATAAAATTTGTTTTGTGTTTGTCCTCAAGTCCAATTTTAATTTGATTATATCTTGAGAAACCATTTATGAGAAAGAGCATTTCATATCTAGAAGTTAAATCTATAATCATGTTGATTTTTGGAAGGGGTAATTCATCCTTGGGACATGACTTGTTTATATCTCACAATTTTTTGCAAATTCAAATTCCACCTTGTGGCTTGATCATAAGGACAATATTAAAAATCTAATCAAAATAATCTATAGGGCAGATAAAACCATCTTTTAGAAAATTTTATAGCTCCTCTTTAAATAATAGGGCCACTTTTGGGTGCATCTTCTATAATTTATATTTGATTGGTTTTGTATTTAGATGCATAACCAAGTGATGTACTACTAATGAGGGATCTAACCCAAACATGTCAACATAACTCCATGCAGATATGTCAATGAATTCTTTAAGAAGCTATATGATAACTTTAAATTTTGTGGGGGTCAAAGATGCTCCAAATTAACAATTTTTGGATGTTGATTTGTCCCAATATTGAATTATATCATTCTTTAATAAGAGAGGGTGAGTATTCTTGTAAATAAGGAGGCAAGGAGATTTTTGGAACATCTAAAGGAAAAAAATCTGGAAGCTTCGTGTCAATGTCAAAGTATTATTTTGATTCAAATAATACATGTGAAAGTTCATATGGTTCTTTATGAGGCTCTTCCTCTTTAAATTACTCTTCATCACTTTGATCATGGGGTTCTTGTTATTCCTTGAAGTATGTGTATTGATAAAAATTTATATAAAATCCATTTTTGTGATCCCCAAAAGGCATAAAATCTTGAGCTCCCATGTATTCCAAGATTGCGTTGTCATTTTGAAATGTGTCAAAATAAGTTTATTATTTTGAATCCCAATCTATGAATGATGGCCTCAGAGGGAATTATTGATGGTGGAAATGGTAGTATCTTGAAAGAGGTTAGTGTCAAAAAGCTCCTCCAAGTGACTATAAATGGAACCTATTTCAATGTCTTCATCAGGGAGAGATGACCCAAGGATTGAAATAAAATCCATAATGATATTGTTTAGGTCATCATCATATAGTCCATACCCTAGACAAAAATATTATGGATATTCTTGAACCATGATGGGTTTAAGTCTGCCTTGCTCTTATTTTCCCAGTCCTTTCCCTTTATAATGCATATTCTCCATCATATTCTAGATATGGGCATATTGATTTCCTAGAGAGATGAAGGCCTCATCATCTAGAATAAGCCATGAATCATCCATATATTCAATGCATACTTTAGATAAAAATTTCTTACTTGAGAAGATCATTGGTCTAGATTGGTATTTGATCAGATTATTCTTCCTCATAGATGGGGACCCATAATTACATGGAAAGAGATGTAAATCACTGATGCAAAAAAATTTATGTTTGTATTCTTTACAACCTATGTATGTGAGCTTCAAGCGAGTGATGTTAGGTAGTGGATCATACGTAGATTCAAGCTAATCAAGGGAGATGTATTTGGTATCTATTGGACTTAATATAGAATTATCTATGTCAAGATAAGGATGAGGTGATGATGATTGGTCCATATAATAGCTATAAAGATGATCGATTACTCTAGGGATGGTGACCTCCATTCTACAGTGGGGAAATTTGAGACATTGATGTAAAATTAGATGAAATAGATTTCATTTCATAGATCCATTTATTTATAAACAACATATTATAAGGAAAATCTACATCCACAACATGGACTAGTGTTTGATTCACTATGCACCCCATAATGATGGGCAGGTAAATAGTCCCAGTAGATGGCCTTTTATTATCACCATAGGCTTTGATAATTATCAAGGTAGGCCCTAAGGATGCTTTTGAAAATCCTATTTTTTCTAAGAATTATAGATTACATAAATGCAGCATTGATACTTCATCTATAAGAACCTAGGAGACACGATGGTGGGAGATGGACACTTCAATGAATATGGGATAATTATGGTGTGGGCCAATGGGAGGCATATCCTGAGCATCAAAATTAATATACTATGAATTGGATAAATGTCATGCTAATGCTTGGAATTGATTGTTATCCAAGTCACTAGGGACTTTAAAATCATTCAGGACATGGTTTAGTATTTCTTGATGTAGAGCGGTTATTTAAAGAAACTCCATTAATGATATTTGAGTTATAGTTTTCTCAAGTTGTTGAATGATGTCATAAGACTTATCAAAAGAATTTGAAACCTTCTTAGGAACACTCCCCTTTTGATTAATGGATGAAGTGGATGGGTCTTTATGGGTACCCTAAGAATTATAATTTTATTATGTCTAGTGGTGACTACGTAATTAGCAATGGCCTGATTAATTTTTTAAACAAGGGATGAAGATGGAGCGGGTTTTTGGATTTTGTGTATTTTAATAGTATTGATATAGTGTTATGGCACATTTTGGTAGTTAGTTTGGTTGGAGGAAGAGGCCTAACCCTGGTCTCTTGGTGGTCTCCTATTTCTTTGGTCATGCTTTGTAGTAGGTCCTTGTAAATGTTGAGTTGCCTATTTGCTAATTGATTTGAGGGATTTTCTCCCTCTATTTAAACATCACCCCTTTCAATAAAATATTGAATGTATTTTTTAAGTTACATACATATTTTTTCATCATGTCTTTTGACCTTATGGTATTTATAAAAATCATCTTCATGGTACCAATCTGGTTTTGGTTGATGATCATCCACAGGTCTAATTTTAGGAAGGGTTATCATATTAGCATTAATTAACTAATCAAGGACTATTTCAATTGGTACTCACAAGACAGTGAGTGGTATTTTATTGGTTTGAGGCTTTGTCTTGCCTTTTAGAACTTGGATGGAAGAAACATTTGGTTGTTTAGTGAGGATTTTCTTTTATACTATTTTCACATTTTGTTGTTTAGAATCAATTAACCAATCTCCCATGAAATTTATATTTTTGTTGAAGACCTTGGATTTACTTAAAAAAGAGTTGTCATGATTTTTATTTTGCTCATTATAAGAGTATAATTTGATTGTCCCTTTTTCAATAAGGGCCTTTTCAATTTGTATCCGTTTCTCTATTATTTCATCAAAGGTTTTGGTACACTATAGCTTTAGCTAATACTTTAGCTCAATGTTAAGATTATCCACAAATATTTTTTCCAACTCTTTCTCACACATTGTACATCTCAAGTAGCCTACCAAACTTCTCCATATTTGTAAGAATTATGATAGACTTTCCCTACATCTTTTCTTGGTACTATAAAGGTCTATTATGGAGATGTCATGTTCAATATTAAATGAAAAATGTTTGACAATTTATTCTATCAATTCTTCAAATCTATATATTGACCCCTTGGGTAAATGCATAAACCATTCTAAAGTAGGTCTAGTAAGACTTTATGGGAAAAGTCTCAATAAATAGGCATCTTCATATGCCACCTCATGGAAAGCCACATAAAATTATTGCATGTGATCTCTAGTATCTTCTTTCCCTTGATATTTTTCAAATTTTGGTACCTAAAAATGTGAAGGGAAAGGTATTTGTAATATGCTCATGTCCAAGGGTGAAGAAAAAAAATATTCATATTTGTATTCAGGAGATTGTGAGAGTGGGTCTATTTGATGGACGGTATCCTTCATATCTCTCCACTCTTATGTAAATATAGGGTTTCCAAGAGGATTGGTGGTTTGGTTTTGACTATTTTGGGGAATATGGGTGCTATGATCATTATGGGTTCTATGAGTTTGTTTGGTATTATTGGTATTATTGGTAGTGTTGCTTTTATTAGCATTATAGTTATGGAGTAGGAGATTGATTTGTTGTGTTAGTTAATCTAATCAATCTTCTATTATAGCTTGTCTTTGGTTATCCTCAATATGATTATTATATAAGGGTGGTGGGAGTTATTCCTCTATAGATATATGGTCCACACCTTCCTCTTCTTAGGGCATTTTATTGGCATGTATGTTTTGATGGGTTGTATTTGGATGAGATGGAGGGCAAACTAAATTATGTAAGAGACTACAGTCAAAATTAGAAGGTAGTGTGCCCCCTATTTCAATGTCATAAGCTAAGACATGGTCATGGTTTTCATATAGATAGTGGTCAATTAATTTCATAACCTCATCATTATGGAGGGGAATAAACCTATTGTCCTCTTCACTGGGTGTATACATATCACTATGGGTATCATCATGATCTTGAGTTGGATCAACTAGATTCCCCAATGGATCAAAGTCTTGGTTGGAATCTTGTCCAATCCTAAGTTGGGCATGGGCAAGAGTAACCATTTTGGATGAGGATAAAAGATATGTGATAAAGTTTAATAGGTGATGTGGAGGTTTTAAATACTAATTTAGTCTAGAAATGAAATTTACTAGACGTCAAAGATAATGATGTGATGATCATTTTAGAAAGGGATGAGATGACTAAGAATTACCAACAGACAAAATATTGTGAGAGACCAATCCAACAAGAATTAAAGAGGGTGATGGGATCAAATACCTTGTCTACTAGTAAAAGGGATGATTAGATGTTTGTTAGGCGAAAAAGGAACTTGATAGGGATGAGTGATGGGTACTAGATTATAATCTTGATAAGACTCTATATATTAATGATACCTAGTCTAAAGATATAGGATTTGAAAATGAGGACTTAATAAGATGGGTGACCACTAAAACTTGATTTAAAGACTAAATGTAGTATTCAAGAGTGATGAGAGGATATAATATGGATGGGGTATGGGAAATAAAAGATATAGGATGAGATGAATAGAATCTATAGGATGTGTGTTAGGTGGATGGAAAATATAGATTAATATGGAAGATATAAAAAAGATGGGTTATAAAAACCAATTAGGATACGGATGGATGGGGAGATATGAGGTGAATAGAGGATATAAAATGTATATTAGGTGGATGGATAAATATGGGATGTTGTAAGTAATGGATCATACAAGATGGGTACTAAATGGTTAAAAGGTATGATGTGGGATGGGTGGCTCACATAATATGAGCAGATAATATACGATGAATTAGGGTAGATAAGTTTTATTGGAAAATAAAAGGCTAGGGTGTGGTGGATATGAGAAGAGTACTTAGAGTAATATGGGATGAAATGTTAGAATAAGATAAGTAGATAATATAAGATGGATAGTAGATTAGGTGGAAGATGCAAGACTAGGATGTGGAAAATATAGGATGGAAGATATGATATATTGAATGGGATGAATAGAAGCTAGAAGATAGGTATTAGGTGGATAGAATATGTCGATGTAGGATTGGACAAGAAGAATTAAATATCATCAAGATGAGATATATACAAATGGATGTTGAAGATGTAGGAATAATATGAGGCAAAAAGGTAGGGTATATTCAAGATAGATACTAAATAAAGGTGGGAAAAGGGTGACTACTATATGAATGAGTATTAGGATGGATATAGTGGGGTGGATAGTAGTTATGGATAGTGGATTAGAAGTAATATTAGGTTATGGATGATATAAGATGAATATCAGGTGATGGGATGAATATGGATATTTTCCTAGGGGTATCTAAGGTATTACACACATAATATTTTAACATAAAATATAGTGTTCAAGGGTGGTATAGGATAGATATAAGATGGGTGGATGATATAAAATGGGTATTAAGTAGATGTTAGATGTGGAATAAGGAGTAAAAAATAGGAGATGATGATCAATACTAGGTGGGTATGTGGGATGGGTGGATGATATAAGGTGATATGATGATGAGATGATGAGCATTAACCTAGATGTGTCTAAGGTATCACACACAAAATAAAGGTATGGCTAACTCGGCTTGAAAATAATATGGGTTTTACAAAACATTCAAATAACACACCCTAATATGAATCCTAAATTAGTTAATTGTTAAGGGTGTGTAACCTGATGCCCACACCATTCAATGGCTTTATAGGTGAGGTTTTAGGCCTATGACCATTATAGTTTCCATCGAACCCTCTCAACCCTGATTTTACTTGATGGCTACTTTTGAGCTAATATTGATTTCTATAGTCATATACCTATTACAACTAAAAAATCCTAATCTAGGTGTACACAAAGGTTTATAGGTTCATCCCCTATATACATAAAGGTATAGTAGGGCCATGTCCATGTAGGATGTTGTTTTATTTACCTATATCTTGGATCTTAACCACTCCTCACTCCATGGAACCCTTTATGGAGAATTACACTTAGGCACATAATAATAGCTCTCTTAATTTTTAGACTCCACCAGAACATGGAGTTTGGTTAGTGCATGATTATTAAATCTATATCACCAACCCCTATATACTGATCATATGCATGGGTATGAATTCCACATCATGTACTATCTTAGACTCAGGGGGCGGGGAGGAATAACAAACAAGCAAGCACAACATGATTAATTAATCAATTAATTACATATGTGTGAGGGGCATAAGTATAAACAACTATGCATAATTCAACACACACATGCATAATAAATTATATATAATGAAGAAAACTTACACAATAAAGATGTATATATAAGAGAAATTGAGATAATATATTATGGGTACCCATTCTTACAAGCACAAAGGTTAGAAAACAAAATGGGGTACCTTGGTATTGAGAGGTCATGTATCAAAAAAATTCAATAGTTTTTGCTTAAAATGATTACGTCAAATGTGTTAATAACCAAAATCAGACAGATGAGTAGAATGGTGTTTGTTCTTGACTTCAAGACTGATCAACCTATAAAATAAAATGACTAGTAATTTTCTCTAGTTTAACCTTTAACCAATTGTTCTGTACTATAAGGTAACCTATAGTCAATATTTAACTCTTTTTATATACATGACTACCTAATTGTTGAAAAATGTTCCCTTTTCCTATTGGTGATTTCAATACTACATGGTTTCTTAAAAAAGGGTCTTAATTAATATGAAAAAATTGTCAAACTAGTAATAAAGTAAAACTACCACCCATATTTGTAAAAGGTAATATTCATTCATGTGATGTTTGAAACTATTAGAGCAATATTATAAATTAAAACTCTTGATCATATAAAAATATGAGTTCCTAAAAATGAATTAAACCCTGAAGACACCTAAACATAAATAAGCATCAAAGATTATGATTCTAAATAATAATTAAAATTTGGAGCACTAATTATTATATGGCATATACAGTACTATAAAACATAAATGACATATACTTAATGAAAAGTGATCTATTCAATAGACACCAAAACCTAATCAACTACAAGAAATTGATCAAGCTTTGATCAGTGTGGCACATGGATGATTCGGTGTAGGTGTGGTGTGGGCTTTAGGTGCTAAGAACTTTTTGGAAGTTTAAAATTGATTCAAGAATTGATATATTATTCTCCCTTATTCTTTGGATCACATATTGTAGCATTTTTGGGCAACATACTTTCTTGAATTGATTCTAAATTTGGAGACTCATTTCTTGGAGTTTCATCCTGGTCTTCAACAAAATTGATACCTACTCTACACATTCAAATACATAATATAGTGGATGAATTTAGGATGTAGCTAGGTCAATAAGGATGTGCCTGTAGAGGATGTTTGGGCTTAGATAGAACATAATTGAACAAGGAAAAATATTGGTTAAATATTAATTAAATATTTTATTCATTGATCAGTATAATTTTATAGTAACATTCCAATAATATAGAAATACAAGTCACTCAATGCCTTTAATCACTAATCAACCTAGGAAAAATGATTTAGTCTAAAATATGATAATATCTTCCAAAACCTAGATTTTGAATTACATATCCTACAAATTTGAAATCAATCTCAAACAACCTGAAAGTATAAGGCAAATATAACATAACTCAACCTTTTATCACTATGTTATTACATGAAAGAACACTATTTTGAATGAGCTATGGGCAATGTAAAAAGCATAATACCAGATCTTAAGTAGTTGTGGATTTAAAACAAAATGCACTTATATTAAATATAATAAAAGCGATGCGCCAAAATGATAAAAAAGGGATAACTCACCAAGATGTTGGAGAATAGAACCAAAACTCTCAAAGCTTAATGTGTAATCTTACTACCAATAGAAACTTAAATGCCTCAAATAAACAACACTAGGTTAAATATTATGCTGATAATTAAAAAAAATATCTTTTATCCCACTTTGGTCACCAATAATGTGCACTAAATTTTATTTTCAACCTATATTACCAATTTTAGTAACAAAAATCTAAAACTTAAACACACTAGTAGGAATGGATGAAAGAGGCAATCAGTAATATAAGAACATTATTACCATCATTTTACCTCCTTATGGATCCACTCTAGGATCATAAAATGGATTGTTGATGCCCAAATTTGAAAATATTGGATTGCTCACTTGATGGTGATAATGGATTCTAAATGTTTCAATGATCTTGATGGTGGATATGGATGGAGGCAAGAGAGATTTTTGGATGCAAGATAAAAACAATTTTATGGCTTTATAAGTTAGTTTGGAGGAGAAGGGAGAGCTTGGTTATATAGGCTTGGAGAGAAGAATAAATGGCTCAAATTTAAATTTGAGCCATTGAGATCAATGGCTATGGATTTTACATAGGATTTTTAATTCCATGGATATCTCTAGAATTAGATAATTCTATAAAAAGGGGGCTAAAATGGAGGATATTTCTAGAATCCTCTAATTATAAAAATTTTGCATAGGTTTTATGGGTTTAGGAGAGGCTATAATAGGGTGATGGATGGGTAGGTAGATTATTTTTTTATTTTTCAATTGGCTAGTTAGCTTAGGGAATAGGTTAGTGGGCAATAGGTTCTGTTACGGTTTAATAAAGGGATTAATTTATTTTGGGATTGGGTAAGATTTTTTGGATATAGGAATTGGATGGGCATTATTAGGTTATTATTTAATTTAGCTAAGAAATATAGAAATTAGACTAAATTAGCAAAAGTTAGCTTTATTAGTATAATTAGTGGGGTGAGCATATTTTAGTGCATACACTTATTGTGCTCCCCTCTCTCTTATTTATTCTATAAAATATACTAGTCTCTCTTGTATTATTTTAGATGGTCTTGATAAAGGATGAGTCTTTACTTTGTGTGTCAAGGCTAGAAGTGGACTCTCTTATGTAGTTTATTCTTTTATTTATGCAACATAATATCCCATAGTTGGATCTCTATGGAATATTTCCACCACCAATTTTTATCAAGTTTCTTCATGTCATATAACGTCAACAATGATAGAGGGAGGAAGTTGAGTTATGTTGACCTAAAGTTCTTGATTTACCTAATTACACACTTGATAATTATGCATTGGCATTCTTTAAAAAAGAAATTAATCTTCATTATCATAAAAAGCATCATCGATGTATTATAACATTGACTTCAAGACTTCATGTTCATTAATTCATAATTTTAGTAAGTCATAATTAGTTATGATTTTTGGGATAGTTGGATTGTCTAACCAAGACTTTACTTGATGAGTTATCTTCTTTTCAAGTGGTGGTTAGGCTCTCCATGTTGGTGTCTTTCTCTTGTCTTTATCCAAATACGAGGGAGATGTCATTGTTTATGATGGAGCCTATAGTTACACTTGTGATTTCCCTTATGCCTACTTAGGCATGGGTTTTTGTCCTCTTAGAGGGATGAAACATAAAGGTTGCACCTTCCTCATAGCTATATCTTTCTACCTATAAAATTTTTCTTCTGTATCCAACATCATGATGAAGAATGTCATTATGGTCATAGTTGATGTTAGTAACTCATTCACTTTGATTTGGATGCCATTATGTATATTTATAATGGATACATGTTGTCATAAATAATACATGACATCTTGGGGTAGTTTTGGGTGTAACCTAATCAAAGCTAGAGACTCAATCCACCATGCATAGAACCACCCTAATTGCTCATAGTATTTCCCTATTTTGGTCCATGTAATGTTTGTGAATGTGGTATTAGGCCAAAAATATATAGTTAAGATGACTAGTCCTTCCAACAACTTCCATTATTTGAAGAAAAGAAGTAAGATAAAGAATTGATATTAGAATGCTTGGGAGGTGCCTGCAAGTATCTTATTAATGTTGGTAGTTAAATTTGAGGCCAAATATTGGATCAGCTGAAGTCTTCACATAAGTTTATCATGCAATATGTAATATCTAAAACCCCTTTTGTTACTTTCTTATCCTATTTTGTAGATTACCAAAACCTTTTTTTAATTTATTAAACTAGAATTCATACCAAAATATCATTTATTAAATCAATTAGTATTCTTGTATTTTCCCTTATCATATACTTATCCCTAGTGTTTGAATGAATTGGTGGAGTGGTGGACTTCTAGGGGAGAAAGGATTTGTTGTGAGCTATAAGGCATGTTACTCATGCCATAGTTTGAGCATTGATCTAAATTATGGCATCCTAGGATAAATGAATAGGCCCTTCATTATACCTACTTAAAAGAATGAGTATTACCTCATCTAGTTATCCAAATGTAGGTATTTTGATCAATTGTTCTACATCCAAGCCTTGAATGGGATGTAGTAGAGCTAGGGTTCCTACCTATGCTAATTATTGTGGATCCTACACACAAAAAATGGATTTAGTTACATCAATAAAATCAAATGTGTTTGAATTATGGTATTTTATTTATCACAGCCCTAGACTAATCCCCATTTCCTCTTTTTGTGATCCAAGAGTGAAATCAATAATTAAGCTCTCTCCATGGATTTTTTTGATTGGCCTTGGTTGAATAACTAATTTTCTTATTCCATATCTAGTGTGTAATCTATGTGAAAGGAGATGTTTTGAAATAAAATCATAAAATTTAATTGTTGGCAGAAGTATGTAATGTCTATGTGTTATCCATGCCCTTTATTATATAATTTTTAGCATCCAAAATATTTCTAACTGACTAGTTTAAATGTGTTGGTTTAGATTCACATAATTTTTCCTCCAAAATTAATTTCACTTGGATTTTATTTGATATGAAAATTATCCTTCTATGGCTAGACTATTTAATTCCTTCATCAATATTTATCCTATATGATGTGACACGATGTCATTTCAATCATCCTAATTATTTTATGACCCCACCTTTCATTGATCCATACAATCTAATTTGGTAAATATATAATCTACTCAAGTGCCTTATAATTAATGGTTGTGAATGATTGTTATCCATCCTTTCACCATACTTGTATTTTTAGTATTATCTTCCTAAACTTATTTAATGACCATGGTGTTGTTGTTTTTAGCTATCTTTTCTTTATGCTATCTATGTGAATCGATTGTAGTTTGTAATGTTCATTCTTATCGCTATGTTCTGTTGTGTTGTGATCTAAATATCACACTATACAAACACACTAATGCTAAAAAACACATAAAATTACATTAAACAAAAACCCTAATCTACATCATGCTACTAGATACCTTCTCTTTTTATAAATAAAAAATGATAAAGACTAACGATAGTAAGGCTTAAACCTATAGCCATTAACACATCTAAGTAATATGGTTCTCTATAGATATTTTAACACAATGGTATCTTGTGATGAGACTTAATGAATAATATAAGTTCACGTACATCTAATGTGTAGTTTTCTTAGGAATGCCTTAAACTTGATTGCTTGTTTTGGATGGAATTAATTAGATTATAACGTATGATCATGCCATACCTTATATCTTAACTTATGGATATATTTCATCCATTGTGCCCTTTATCGACTTTCCTCCATTCTAACCAAGTCCATTAATCTTTACTTTAGATAATCCTAGTTTCCTAGCCTCTTAACCATTATAATGTGTAGATTCTAAATAATGTAATCCATAGACATTACTACCTCAAGACCATAAACAAGTTGAAAGGGAGTGAAACATGTGGCACACTTGTAATTTTTTTTTGCATGCCCAAAGAATCATAAGAATGAAATCCTCACAATCATCCCTTTGCACATTACATATTTCCATTAAAAACTTTCCAAAAACTTTATTTGACACTTTTGCTTATCCATTTTATTGAGGGTGGTAAGTCATTGGTCTTATGGTATGAGATCATAAACTCCTCAATAAGAGTATTGATAGTATTATTGAGGAAATGAATTCCTGTGTCACTAACTAGCTTGATTAGGCATTTGAATCTTGTAATAATGTTTTCATATAAGAATTTGGTAGTGTCCTTCATACCATAACTTGGGGTTATAGTAGCTTCCACCCATTTGGTGAAGTAATACATCATAATAATAATGTATCACACATGACTTAATTTGGGTTGGGGACTTATATGTCTAAAAAAATCAATTCCCATTTTTCAAATTATTATTCTATGAGCATTGGAACCAAATGCATATCATCTCATTGATTTAGGTGTCCCATTCACTGATACACATCGTAATGCTTGGATACCATTTGCATATCCTGAAACAGAGTTGACCACCATAGACCACTTTGTACTATTTTTCTATGACCACAAAATCTTCAACAAGCACATCATAGAATTGAAAATGGTCACTTTTCCTACAAAGTGACCCCTACAATTCCCTAATGTGCTTCTTAAATAAGTTGTGGTCATTTATGCTCTAATGATACTTTGCACAAAACATCATCTTTCCCAATCTTATATTTAAATCCATAGATGAGACTATAACAAATAGCTTAGGTAAACATCTACTTTTTATCCCTTTACATATAATGTGTAGGGAAAGTTTCTTTCCCTAAAAAGTTTACAATGTACTCCATATTATCTAGGATCATAACAACCCTAAATAAGTGCACATGTAGGGACTCATCCTCTATTTATTTTAGTTATTCAATGTTTTATAGTGTGTTCAGATGATTTGGTTAGACATTTTCTCAACTTGGGATTCAGAATTAAAACTCTTGAAATAAAATGAGCCACTTAGAGATCTATCCTCCCAATATTGGCTTACTAACCAGGTATCATAATGCTTGGTGGTCAATAAAAAGCTCAAATAGTATGGCTAATAGATAGTGTCAAAACTTTTTCAATGAAAATACCATAGTTAACGCCTCCCTTTCTGTATTTGTATAGTTCTTCTCTACTGATGATAGCTTCTTATTGGAAAAATATATGGGGTTTCCAACCCACCATCCCATGGCTATGCCAAGACAACCCCTATTTCAATACTAAAATCATCCATATGTATGTGGAATGGCTTATTATAGTTATCAAAAACTAAAATAGGTGTTGTTACAAATATTTATTTAAGATCGATAAATGTTGCATGACATTCTAAGGTCTTTTCAAACCATGTATCTTTGTATAGTAGTTTTTCCATTAGTGTAAATATGGCTACGTACCCTTTGATAAATTTTATATAGTATCTCATATGACCTATAAAATTATGCATTTATATAGATTTGGTCAGGGTGGCATCCCCACTATTACAATAATATTAGCTTGGTCCACCAAAATGTCATCATTACATACAACATGGCCCCGAAGAATGCCAAAAGGTGTGAAAATAAGCACTTATTTAAATTCATAAAAAATCATAGAGATAAACAAAATTCTAACATTACTCATAGTTTTGATAAATATTCTTTAAATATAGAAAAGATATCCCAATCATCCAAATAAACTTTTAGGAAATGATGAATGAAGTCTTTAAATATAGTTGCTACAACTCTAGAGAAAATTGTTAGTCTATTATTCAAACCAAAAGGAATTACCTTATATGTGAATAATCCCCTTTAAATTTCAAAAGGAGTCTTATCTTGGTCCACTTTTATGATCAAAATTTAATGGTGCCCATTGAATCCATCTATTAATGAGTACACTTTGTGACCTAAGACTGACTCAAGGACTTCATCTATGAATGTATTAGAAAAGGATCATTGATGTAGGAATCATTGAGTGCATTGTACTCTCTACAAACCTATATCTCCCTAGATTTATTTTTTGTATCACTATGGGACTCACCCAATCTAAATTTTCAACTAGATACATGATTCTAGCTTCTTACATTTTATCTAGTTTAGACTTTCCTTTTATTTTCATGTTGGGGTTTACCCTGTATGGGTAATTTTTAGTGGGTTGAGTGCACCCTTTCAAATATATGTGATTTTCCTCTAATGATAGATCTACACCTTTTATTTCAAAGAATATGGTCAGGAGAACATCTTGATAGTTCATATCAATTCTAATGCCTTTGAGATTTGTTCCTACCCCTAGTAATCTCCCATAGTCACAAGCTTTGAATCTAAATATATTACAATGTTTTATTTGATCTTTTTTAGGGGTTTTGATACACTTTATTTGATGCATTAGGTAGAGACTCTCATAGAGTGTGCTCTCCTTCCAATTCTAGAATGTTTATATTACATAGTTTGTCCTCTTCAACTTGTTTTATGCTTTAGCCTAATGTTGGTTCAACTTCCCTCTCTAGTTTAAATAAGCCTTCTAAATAAATATCCCTATCACTATCATTGGATTATATTATCTCATTTTTTGTTATATTACAAGGCTTATTATAAGCTTATTCATATTAAATTTCCTTATAATTATGAAACACTAGAGTCAAATCATGAGTTGATTCCTACTATGAGAATGACTTTATTATAGCTCCCAAATATTTTAAGTTTATGTAATGAATTGTACACCAAAGGATTATCATCCTCAAATATAAAACATAAATGAAATATTATTGCCCTTGTAACTAATGTTTTGACTCTCTCCTAAGCTCTTGATGCATGTACTAGGTCATTAGTAGTGGCACTAGTGTATGTTTAAGAATATCCACCTAATATCTCAACTCCACTCCTTGTGCAGACCTTATATCTACACATTGATGAATGTGCAATTTAGGACATTGGCATTATTGAAATAATGACCATTAGGATTTCACCATAGGTGGTAACTATAACCACATGTGTAAAAACCCACATTCTTCTTCCCAGTGTATCTATGGGTCTCAATGCACTACCTACCAAGTTGTAGTAGTGCCTTTTAGTGGATATCCCAATGCTCTAACTCTTTGTTCCACCTCAATCACATGATTTTATAACCTCAATATGAATGGATTAAGGTCCTATATTATAAAAAATTGAGTTATCTAATCTTTTGCAACAAACACCATGCATAAAGGTTGTATCTCATGATCTCCCCTTACCTAGTTCAACATGTAAGTGTCTAAATCACCACTTATGGAAGATGTTGGTTCCCAAGGTAAAATACCCTCTAGATTAGGTTTAGTATAATCCATCATTTTTACACATATATTAATTAAGACATCCACCTCTGACCTAGCAGGATATCACATCGATGGAGAGGTGCAACTTTTGAGTTGAAACTATGGTGTTGGATATTTTGTTATTACTAGCTTACAAGTTGGCTACTTTGTTTTTTGTGATTGTTCCATATATGGATTCAAAAATTGATACTCAAGAGCATATAGTGTATTCCTCTATGTATTTATGCCAACTTTAAACCAACTATTACTATCTTGAGCATACGGTGACTCTGGTTCTTTTAGAATTATGTAAGGCTTCTATTTTTCTTTATTCAAAGGGATGATAAGTATATTGTCTCATTGATGAGCCTATAATTGGTTTAACATTGTGTTAATAGTTATTTAACCTTCATAAGCCCATTTATTACCAATTAATGTAGGGTAATTGGTCTTATTAGTATTCATATCAATGGCTTTAAAATCACCTCATAGGCTTCACTTAGCCACTCTAATCTCCACATCCTAAAGGCAACTAATCATTTCTACCCACCCATGATCTATGAGGTTGAGGGTGACATGACTATAGATCAAGTGTGGCCTATGAATAACTTCTTATGTTGATATCAAGATCATAATCATAGTATTCCCAAAGTTAAATACTATTTTAGGAATTTTCATAACCTACAAGCTTAATATCCATGTGGGAGTCGAGATCCCAAGGCTTCTTAGTTTTCATAAACTAGAAAAACTTATCAGTATGTTTTTAACCTTGTTATGCACACTCCAATAAATTATTTAATAGGTTATTGATATTATATGATATATCCTCATTTATTAGTGTACTAAATAACTTTATCAAATCTTTCAAAGCATTTTCAACTCCTTCCTACTTCATTATGCACATAATTTATCCATACATCTATGCATCAATGGTTCATGTATCTCCTTCTAAAGCATTATGTTGTTGTATATTTTATATAAATTGATTTTCTTGATACATAAATATTTTATCCCTTATAGGATTAAGATATATCAAGATAAACTTTTATAATTCCCTAATCTATTGGCATTTCTAAAGGTGATAATCCTTGTTCTACATGTTGTTTGATAACTACCTAGATGAATGTGATCTCCTTATATTATGTATTGATCAGGTTTAAGTTGTACACCAACTTCTCCTTTCTTTGCTTCTCAAGCATTGAATAGTCTTCTATTTCATGTTGGACCCTAACTCTATAATACACGTAATAATTTTTTCTCTATGGATTGGTGGGATAATTATTTGTATAATGATTGTATCTCCACACAAATAGCATTGCATAGATGGCCAAGCTTTCTTATTATCATTTTTATGGCCTCCTTGATACCCTACATAATACTCCCCTATAGCCTCCTCTATTTTTTTTATCCCCATCCTTTTAACTTTTTTCCAACATATCCTCATTGTTAGCTTTGTTGTACATTGTACCCCCATATTGGTATTGAGGTCAACTTAGACACCAATTAGATTTATGTTGATATGGACTCAAATTATTTTAGGCTAATTAATAATGGTGTTGTGGAGAGGATGGAATCTAACCAACCAATCCCTAGGGTTGGTATTATAGTGATGAAGGTATCTACTGAAGATTACCTTGTGTCAAACTTGTCATGTCCACATCTAGGCCTAAGACACCCTGCTTTATAGTTATTAACTACTACACAAAAACTATGAATACATTCCTTATAATATCTTATTTTATCTCTTGTAGAGATATAAAACTCCTCTCATCATGATTTGTCAATTTTAAAAAAATTATGTACATACTTTATGATTTATGGATATATTATTATAAAAGATGGTACTTTAAAGTAGCATGTCCAACTTCTCTACAAATTTCATAAAACTCTATTTTGGGTTTTAAATAGCCATTCTTGTAGTGGCCATCTTGACCACATTCTATAAACCATAATCCTAATTTAGGCTTATCATTCTCATGCATCTCATCCATTTTCATCATAAAATCATATAGTTTTGCTTCTATTTTAGAACCTACTACTACAAGTTCACCATAATCCTCAATTTTATCTACTCTTAGAGTAGTAGATCATGCATCAACCTTAGTCAAGAATTTATATAGCACAATAGAAAATCTAATTCTTGGTCACAGTCCTTCTATGAACTAATTATCCTTATCCTTTTCTTTTAAGATGAAATCAATCTTATTCATAACATCAAAAAATCTATGATCATAGTCTTCGATTGATTCTCCTAAATTTTTTTGAATTTATTTTAGGTCTTGAATAGTTTAGCTTATGCATTTATTCAAACTCTACTACTATTAGTTATTTAACATGTGCAAGATTAGGGTTATTAACATTAATTTTACAAATGATCTCTAAGGATCAACCTAAAAAATCTCGTATGAGCTTTCATTTATTTACATCATCAGATGTTACCCCCTTAACATTCTATTTCATATCACAAGTTACCAAGTATTGCTCAGGATCTATAAACCCATCATATTACATTAAATAAATAAACATGCATGCATTGAGTAACATAGTTGTCATGCCTAAAATTTCTAACACTATTTTCTACACATTGGTGACTATGACTATAGGTGTCTGCACATTGGTGACTATGTTTATATGTGTCTACACACTTGTAACTATGACTAGGTACTTTTATGCACTAGTCTTTCTATGTGTCCTAAAAAAGAATTCTACCTCTTATATCCTCTTCATATCTATTACCTATTTTATCTTTGTACTTATCTTACCAAACTTCTCTTTAAAGGAATAAAACCAACTTGTATCTACCTCTTCGCATGCACTTATTCTTCTACCAAATGATAAATTGGGTTAGGGAATGCATATTGTTGAAGTGAATGATCTCTATTTTGAACTTATTATAATTTTGAACTTGAACATATGATAGTTATTCATTATAACCTAAATTCTTCCCAATAATATTCCTTTTTAGGTCCAAATAATAAACCTTTCATTAACTATGATCTATTTCTATCTTATAACTATTATATTATTATCCTACATATTGCTTCCTGCTGCATAAGCTCCATATTTTCACTATTACTCTTTCTCTTAATCTTTCTTGGGCCCTTTTTCATACTCTCTACACTCTTTTATTCCATCATATTTCACAAATTCTCTCTGCACCTTTCCATCTCCAACATCTTCTACTCTACTCATATTATTCATAATTAATTATGTATTACTCACTTTGCTCCATATTCTCTATTATCATAGTTTTTTTTCTAATCTTATAATTTTATTCTTTCTCTATCTCTTCTCATCTTCCATATTATACATTCAATTTTAATCTTATCTACTTAGCTTTGCATCATTCACTTCTATCCCACATGCACCCCCATAGCACCTAAAATGACCACTCTATGTTGGTATGAGTATGACCGATGGCCTTTTCTACAACCAAATTTTTTATTAATGTAGGTATTTTCTAAATAAACTTACCATGGATTCCTATAAAAAAGAAGTCTTACATATCTTTAAAGGTGATATAACCTTGCACTATAAATTCCATGACATAGTCATCAATTGTAGTTCAGGTTTAGTAGTCCACAACACAGGTCCAATCAATATTTAGACTTCATAGTCAATTTAATTTTTATTCCTTCCAAACTATACACTTTGTCCTTCTTAGATAGAAATAGTAATACTCTAGTCTTGATAGCCACACAACTAAAAATCCAAGTAATTTGCACTAAAATTTTTCAAAAATCTCTCTCTATATATGTTCTTGAATTATCTCCTTTATATTCACTTCAACTCTTCTCACTTATTCCTCTATAAAGTTTTGCATTATCTCATCCAACCATATTTATAAATATCTCTATAATAGAAACCATCTCAACATGATTCAAAAAAAAATTCCACACTCACTACACCTTTGTTAGCAGAGGTTCCTATAAAACTCTATAATATGCTAGCTACAAGGATAGTTTTCATATTTAATAACAAAAAAGAATAGTTGTCAGTAATTTAGATTGAATGAAATCATTAAATACTAAGTTAAGATAATTATATGAAGACATTAAAAATTAATTTATACATAACAGTTGGTATAAACTATATAAATAATAGATTAAAACATCCATAATACTCACTGAAAATAGATCATTAGTAAAATACATATAGGCAAACCATTCAGAACATTGTATTAATCTCTATCACATATGAAACCATTATCAATAACAAATGGGTGTTATTTATAATCCTTTACAAAGCATTGTCTCTTCATCTTCCAACCTTTTACAATGTCAAAAAGAATGGACTCTTCACATTTTGAGATCAACTACTATTCTATAAAAAGTCAAACACATACAAAAGATAATAAAAAATCTGAATAGATCAATTCAAAAAAAAATTTAACTATACTTTATGATTTTAGTTAGCCTTGTTCTTCATCCAACATTCATAATCCTAGATATCTCAATTGGATTACATGTGGTATAGGATTGTAATATTATCAATTTTATCATCCTATGCATTTATTTTAATTTGGCCTCATAATAAAAATATTATTCATTTTCATTGCAATAATATTTTGAGAGGTGTTAATTACATAAGAGCATCTAGGTTGATAATATAGCTTGCATCATTCAAAAATATGGGTCCATGTATTACATGCACTTGTGCACTTTTTTGTGTTGTGTGAATTTTCATAACTTGCGTCAATATTATACATGAGGAGAAAGATCAACTTCAAGTTTAAGAACATCATTGAGAGTCATAAAATGTAAATAAATGCATTGATGATGGCTTTAATCATGTTCCATTGGTGATAATGAAATTTTCTTTGAAGTATGATGATTTTAATGCATTACCCATGTGACACTTGATAACCCACCACTTTTTATCGGTAAAGTTTTATTAACTTTCATGGAGGTTTCATAATGATCAATCTATAACAACTAGTAGTTTCATACATATTTGGCAAATTAATTGCCCAAAATGATAAAACCTGACACTGAATTAATTTTCAAGGTAAATGCATCTCAAAGTGTGTTTCAGGGAGTCAATGTCAAGCAACTAATATTTGAATATATTTTTATAAGATCAGTGAGTTGTTATATAAATAACCCAAGGAAAATCAAGGAGGGATCAAGCAATTTGAGATAAAATATTCAAGCTCTAAAGAAAATAAGTTAAGGGATTGAACTGAGAGAAGCTCAAAGAGAAAGAGTAGATATAGAGGTTTGTTGAGTGATGTGTGTTCATTCTAACCTAGTAATTAGACTAAGGGATTATTATTCATAGCCTATGGGAAGGGAGAGTTTGACGTGTGTGTGTAATATTTGTAACATATCTAAAAACCAATAAAGAGAGCTTTTGTTTCTTTTGAGATTCTTATGACCTTGAGAGAATGAGAGTAGTAGAGCATCATTGTGTAATAATGCATCCATTTACTTAGTCTTCTCATTATTTTATGCATTAATTACATTAAATTAAGGTTTCCCTTATCGTGTTGCATGTAAAATCTCTTATTGGGATATTGAAAAGTTATGAAATAGAAGCTTTCAGTTTGGAGAATAAATAGCACATAGAAGTAATCTTGTTAGAAGAGTAGCAAGACTAATAATACCTAGAGTTACATACATGGTAGAGATGATAACAGGAATCCAAAAAGGATTGTATAAGAACTCATGCTAAAGATGAGGGTGATGATGAAAGAGCATATGCTCAAAAGAATGAAGTAAAATAGAAAGTGGATGATCTTGAGAGTATATTTATTAGAGATATTACAAAGATGGGTAGTGAGCCAATGTTGGATACCCCTTTATATAGTGGAAGTTTGAAACCTAAATATCTCATAGACCAAATAATGGGTATAGAGAAATATTTTAACTAGAATCAATGGAGGACCCCAAAAAGGTGATTTTTTTCTTGTACCAATCTGAATGACCATACATCCTTATGGTGGGATCAGGTGTGGTTGGAAAGAGAGAGAGAAGAAGCAAAGATATATTAAAAACTTGGGATAATATAGTGATAAAGCTAAAATTTAAGTTCTTACCTTCAAATTAACATTTTAGTTCATTCAATAAGTTGCATAATTTAAGGCAAGATAAGTTGTGTATAAGACATTACACATAAGATTTTTATAGATTTATTTAATATTTGGTCATATGGAAGATGATCAAGAGAAGTTTTAAAGGTATGTAAATGGACTTCATATTTCCATTCAAGATAAGACTAGATTTTTTTTATTAAATTCAACTAAGGAAACCTATTAATGTGCATTGAAGATGGAGGAGAAGTTGTCTAGAAATTAGTAAGTGAAATATATAGATAGAGGAATGTTCAAAAGTGGAAAAGGAAAAATGATGAAAGAGGATACATACTCATGAAATTGAATAAATTACTTCAAAAAATAAAAATCAGTCCCAAAGAGAAAGAGGTTTTTCCTCTAGAGGAAGAGGAGACTTAGAAAGAGGAAGAGTTAGAGAACTCATGGGTAAGTGTTATGAATATGGATATGTTAGGCATAAATCATTTGAATTCCCTAAAGCATTTCATAATAATAGAAATAAAAATGAAATAAGAAATCAAATAAATTCTCATGTAAATGAAGAGAGTGTTATATCTTCAACATACATGAAGCAACCTTAGTGTCATAAATCTCTTATGATGAATACAATGCAGTTAAAATTATCCAAGGAAGAAGATGAGTTGATGTAAATTAATAATTTTTTCAAGACTTTTTCTAAGGTCGAAAGTAAGTGTTGAAAATTTATTATTGATAGTGGTGGCACAGATGATTTATTTTCAAAAAAAAAAATTATAAAATCTTGGGTTGAAAATATAATTGCATCCAAACCCATAAAAATTTTCATGGTTACTTAAGGGTCATCATTTTTTGGTGAATGAGCAATGTATGGTTAGTTTTCAGATTGGTTCTCATAATAATGATGTGTGTATCATATTACCATTGAGAAAATTTGACTTTTAGTCAAATTGGGTCAACCCCTAAATTTTTTAAGTTTTAAATAAGGTTTCGAAATATCCTATAGGGTCTCATGTTGGTCTAAATCTATTATCTTATCCCTGCTCTAGTCCTTGATGATGTCCATCCTCCTTATACTAGTCAAGACAACCAAAGTCAACCCTAGTAAAACCTAGTCAAAGGTTAAAATTAAGTTATAAATATTATAATATGGTAATTTAGGTGTCCTAAGGTGTTTCTAAGTCATATATTTGTCCTTCACCATGCTTTGTATGCAAAAAGTGTCATTTGGCCACATTTTTAGCATAATAAATGACTTATATAGATTAGTTGAGTAAGAAAATTTTTCACAAAGGTAAATTTAAACATGTAGGAGGTCAAAATAATGTAAAGAGTGGTCATATGATAGTCCAAGAATCAGTTATGTAAAAAAATAGGTAGTTTCTCCTTGATTTTAGGCCCTTTTAGGCACTTGTATGGACTTGGTATGGTCACCTTTAGCTAAAAACATGGGTAAGATGACTCTTAAGCTCCCTAAACTCCTTAACATGCATGGTTTAAATTGAATATGTAAAAAAATTTAGTTTTTTCTTTTGTTTCATCCTTTTTGCCTTTGCAAACCAAGGAGGGTCAAATTCAAATGATTGGTGTGAGTCGTACAGGTATAGTTGTGAATAGTGATCTTAGGGGTTGAAATTAATATAAATATACTTAAAATCCAATGGAAATAAGTTTCAATTTTATGTATCCTCCTTTATGAACCATCACTAAGAACTCAGATAGCTTTTTATACATCCACATCTAAGAGGGATCACTGATTGCACTTATTTTTTAATAGTTTGATTTGGTTTGAAAAGTTTGATGGTTTCATGTTATCCCTTTAATAGGTTTTCCATGACTAGCTTGGTTATGGATATCTTATTAACTCACAAGCCTCTTCTAGGCTTTCTTGTGTTTGTAAATTATATGCTCTTTTCACCTACAAGTGTCTTAAAGGTGATTTCCACATTTAAGAGGGTGTTGTGAAGTTGATTTAAATTTTTATTGATGAATTTTATTCAATTTATGGATATAAAATGCATTATATGTCTTTTGAAATCCTTGCCCTTCCATATTCTTGATTCTTCTATACCTATGCTTGCACAACATAGTCTAAAAGGCCATCTATAGATTCTATTGATGTCACGGTGACATATAAGGAGGTAAAAGAATACTCTAATTGCTCAACATTGGTGAGTATGCAATGATATGCCTAAAGGAGGCACATAAGGTTCCCATTCATAAAGAGTTTCAAATGGTTTATACCATAGCTCACTATGGTGCATTAGACATTTGCCTTTAGGTGGTTGGGTAGAATGATTGAATGCTTAAAGGAAGAGTATGAAATGGTATTGACACCCTTTTAGGGTTGTAGAACACATAATAAAGGTTGAAAAATCAATTCAAATGTAAATTGAGCAAATAGAGTATGGAAACATAAGTGAAGACCAAGAAAATTGTATTTAGGCCTTTTTGTCCCAAAATTGCCAAAATAGAGGCCTTAGTGGTTGTTTTGGGCCTCCTGAAGTGCACTTGAAAAAGTTTTTGAGTCCTAAAATTTGATATACATGTAGCCTCTAGCTCAATCAAGGATTATACCAATTTTGGGGAAGAAGGAATAGAAGATGATAATTATTTGAGGGTCTTAAAAGTACTCCAAAACACACTAAGATGTTTTAGTGACATCTACAAGATTGTGAAGATGTAGAGGGTTTTTGACACCTTGAGTAGGAAATAATTAATTTATTCATATTGGTAATGGTTTAGAAGATGAAATGGAAACATAAAGTCTCAAGTACCACTATAGAGAAGTAGTACTTTGTGTTTTAATCCCCCAAGCTTAGGTTATATCTATACACTATGATAATTAACACCTACAACAGGCTCTCCAAGAAGAAATTATCCCAATCAAAGAGAAAAGGTCTTATTTTGAGTCTTAAATGGGACATATAGGTATGATCAAGTGACATATGCACTGGTGAACCATATAATATGTTCAAAATATTTTATATACACCATGAACAAGTTTTGAAGAGATCAACACCTACAGGCCTAGAGGAAACAATAACCATTTGTTACTTTAAGAAGGTCTAAAATCATCCACACTTGTTTATGTGGCTATGTGAGTCAAGGGACATATGAATAAACTAAACAACCATATATAAAGTTGATAAAATTTTCCATGACCTCTTTTATGAACTCACAGTTTGTATAAATGCTTGAAGATTATACCTACAACTGTTATAGGAGGACTGTGGACAGATAGTGAGCAAGGTTTGTTACTTCTTGAGGTTGTAAATACTATAGAGGTGGTTCAAATGATTCAATAATTTACTCATGTGACTATAAGGAGTTCTAAAGAAAAATTTGAACCTTGTTTCAAGTTTGAAGGATCCAAAATAAGCTATAGGGGTTAGAAAAGACTATCCTAATCAAAGACCTAAGCATAAGGTTTGATGATTGGATTGAGATTGTTCATATGGGTTATAATAATGAGAAGGTATTGTGATCCTAGACATGAAAATAAATTTTCATACACTTCAAAAAAGTTATAATCAATCCATGTGACCACCTATAGTTAACCTAAAGTGTCATAGTCATGTTTAAGGTAGTCAACACGGTCTTGGCTAAGAAAGAGTTCTTTGAAAGTTAAAGTGTATGAGGAGAAATTGAGTGAGTGATAAGAATAAAAATAATTTTTTTCACTCAAAAATGAACCTAAAATTCCATTCCCAATGCCTAATGCATACAAAAACACCTACAAGTCAGAAAACATAGGTGTCTTAGTCATAGGAAATAAGACCTAGTCAAAGTTTTTCAAAGTGCATAAAAGAATGTGTGAAAAGATTAAAAAAAAATGGAAAATTAAGCCACATCAACCTTTAAGTGTGTTTTAGTAGCCCCAATATACTCAATATGTGAATTCAAGCATTTTTCAAAATTCCCCAAGTCCTTCATGCATTCCCCAAAGTTTCCTTTCTTAGAAGTCCATCCAAGAGAGCAGTCAAAGGAAGGAGGACATCATGATTGAGTAGGTTAACTTACTTGGAGAATATTGTGATAAAATAATTTTATGTTTTGAGGCTCAACTTGAAAAGGATATTTAATTGGCCAATTAGATTTTAAGATAATACATCACGGTAGTATAAAATAAACTCTCTAAGCCTACTTTTATAAGTTTCAATCAAGATGCCAAGCCCAAGGAAACTCCAAGTTTCCTAAACCTATCATTCACCCCTTCATAATCATCTTATCCCCATGAAAACATCTCTAATCCTACCTTCCCAAGATGGAGAGAAGTGGTGGCAGCTTATGAAGAAAAGAACAAATCATGTTTAGGTGGAGAAGTTAGAAGGGGAGAGAAACTTGAAACCCCTCAACTCCTTCACACCCCTCCTCAAGAATCCATTGAACCCATATTTCCACCTCCTCTAACTGATCAATGTTTCCCTTTTAATTTTGGAGGATTTCATTGTTCCTTGGGAATCTTCTTTGGCTAAACTTATTATTTTTGAGATGCCTAATATTGGCACTACTAACAAGGATGAGTTTGAAATTTCAAATTGGATTGAAGATGAAGAAGATCTAAATTATAGTGAGGAGGTATTATATTATGAATATGAGGAAAAGGATCCTCCTTGTGTTGAATAAAAGATCTTAAAAGAGTTTCTTTTGGAACCCAAAGGAGAAAATAAAGGAGCCTCTCTTGTTGCTCCTCTTCATGATGTTGACAAATCAAAGGGTGATGACTTGTGGCAGAAATTTGAGGTCATATGCAATGAATTTGAAGCCTTCAAGGAGGATAAAAGTCCTTTGGAGATGAATACAAGCCATGGCAAGCAAGATGGTGTCTCAAAAGGAAGACATGTGGCAGACCTATATGCAAATGTTCCAAGAGTATGAAGAATATGAGAAGACTAAAATCCTAATGAAAGAAACCCAAGATGTTGGAGAGTAAGCATATATTGAGGAGCATCATCATCAAGAGATTCAATCTCATGATGGAGAAATATATGATGATCTTGGGCCTTTTAAGGATGATTCAAAAGGTTATTCTAGAACCACTTAAGAAGCTGATCCTATCAATATCAAGGAAGAGTGTGAGCAAGAAATGCTAATACAAAGCTATGACACAACACTTCTTGAAGACTTTGAATAGGCTGTAATGAATGAGATGTATGATGAGATCCTTTAAGAATACATAGGTTTGAAACAAGTTGTCCCATTCATAAATATACAAATCTATCATGAGGAGATAAAAATATAGTAGTATGAAACATGTTTCTAGGTTCAATAGGACTCCATATACCTTATAAACTTATGGGATATGACTCCATTAGATGGAATGCCAAGCTAAAGAGTAACAATAAAACATGAGTCATCTATCACCAAAGCTAAATCGAAGCATGCTTGTCATCCTCATTCATCTAGTGAGGAAGGAGATTCAAGGTACTTCACTTTTGATCCAGGAAGGAAGGTATGTTTTGAATTTGAATGTGTGTGTGTGTGTGTGTGTGTGTGTGTGTGTGTGTGTGTGTGTGTGTGTGTGTGTGTGTGTGTGTGTGTGTGTGTGTGTGTGTGTGTGTGTGTGTGTGTGTGTGTGTGTGTGTGTGTGTGTGTGTGTGTCTGTGTGTCTGTGTGTGTGTGTGTGTGTGTGGGTGTGTGTATTGCTTTCAGTTGTGTCTTGTGTTCCTTAAGTGCTTAGTAGCACAAGTGTATTTTGACTTTGTTGTTTCCTTGTCATTTTTTGTGTTGTTATTTCCTTTGTGTTTTTTAGGTAATATAGCTATTTATTAGCCAAGTCAAGGTTTGGTCTTGTTTTTTCCAAGTGCATTTTTACTCCCTTTGCCCAATAAATAAGATAAGCCTACTGGTCCTTAACATAGGCAAGACATTACCCATAGGAATTACCAAATTATTGACCAAATTTAAATTTTATTCAAATTAGGATAACCCCTACATTTTTGAAGTTTTAAATAAGGTTTTTATGTCTTATAGGGTCTCATGTTGGTCAAAATATCTTATCTTATCCCTATTCTAGTCCTTGTTGAAGCCCATCCTCCTTGTACTAGTCAATTAAACTAAATTCAACCCTAGTCAAACTTGGTAAAAGGTTAAAATTGTGTTATAAATATTTTAATATGGTGATTTAGGTGTCTTAAGGTGTTTCTAAGTCATATATTTGTCCTTCACCATACTTTGTATGTAAAAAGTGTCATTTGGCCACATTTTTAGCATAATACATGACTTGTACATATTATTTGAGTAGGAAAATTTGTCATAAAGGTAAATTTCATTGTGTATGAGGTCAATATAGTGTTAAGAGTGGTCAAATGATAGTCCAAGAATCAGTTATGTACAAAAAGAGGTAGTTTCTCCTTGATTTTAGGCCCTTTTGGGCACCTATACGGACTTGGTGAGCTCACCTTCAGCTAAAAACGTGGGTAAGATGTCTATTTAACTCCATAAACTCATTACCACTCATTTTTTGCAAGTAATATGTCAAAAATTTCATTTTTTTTCTTTTGTTTCATCCTTTTTTCCTTTACAAGCCAAGGAGGGTCAAATTTAAATGATTGGTGTGAGCCGTACAAGTAAACTTGTGAAGAGTGATATTAGGTGTTTGAATTAATATAATTAAAATTAAAATCCATGTAAATAATTTCTACTTTGAGGTATCCTCCTTTATGAACCATCACTAAGACCTCACATAGTTTTTTATGCATTCACATCTAAGAGGGGTCACTGTTTACACTTATTTTTGAATAGTTTGATTTGGTTTGAAAATATTGATGGTTTCATGTGTTTTAAATAGCCCTTAAATAGGTTTCCCATGGATCCCTTGGTTATGTATATCTCATTAACTCACAATCCTCTTCTAGGCTTGCTTGTGTTTGTAAATTATATGCTCTTTTCACCTAAAAGTGACTTGAAGGTGATTTCTATGTTGAAGAGGGTGTTATGAAGCTGATTTAAAGTTTTATTGATGAAATTTGTTTAATTTAGGGATGTAAAATTAATTAGAGGTGTTTTAAAATCCTTTCCCTTGTATATTCTTTCTCCTTCTATGCATATGCCTGCATAACATAGTCCAAAAGGCCATCTACTGCCTCTATTGATGTCAAGGTGACATATGAGAAGGTAGAAGAATACTCTAATTGCTCAAAATTGTCAATTATGTAGTGATATTCCTAAAGGAGGCAAATAATGTTCCCATTCATAAATAGTTTCAAATGGTTTATACCATAGCTCACTATGGTGCATTAGATATCTACCTTCAAGTGGTTGGTCAAAATGCTTGAATGCTTAAAAGAAGATTATGATCTAGTCTTGACACCATTTTGGGGTTGTGGATCACATAATCAAGGTTTAAAAACTAATGCAAATGTACATTTATAAAATATAATATGGAAACATAAGTGAAGACCAAGAAAAATGTATTCGGGCCTTTTTGTCCCAAAATGGCAAAAACAAAGGCCTTAGTGGTTTTGTTAGGCCTCCCAAAGTATACATGTAAAATGTTATGAGTCCTAAAATTTGGTATACATGTATACTATAGATAAATCAAGGAATCTACCAATTTTGGGGAAGAATTAATATAATTTGATAAGTCTTTGAGGGTCTTAAAAGTACTCTAAAACACACTGAGATGTTTTAGTGACATCTACAGGATTGTGAAGATGTAGAGGGTTTTAGACACCTTGAGTAGACAAAAATGAATTTCTTCATATTGGTAATGTTTTATAAGATTAAATATAATCATAAAGTTTAAATGAACACTATAGATAAGTATTAATTTTTGTTTTGATCCTCTAAGCTCAGGTTATGTCCATACATTGTGATAATTAACACCTACAGCAGGCTCTCTAGGAAGAAACTGTCCCAGTCAAAGAGAAAAGGCATTGTTTTCAGTCCTAAATGGGACATATAGGTATGATCAAGTGACATATGCATTGGGTAACCTTATAATATGTTCAAAATATTTTATATACACCATGAATAAGTTTTGAAGAGATCAACACCTATAGGCCTAGAGGAAACAACGACCATTTATTGCTTTAAGAAGGTCTAAAAGCAACCACACTTGTTTAGGTGGCTAGGTGAGTTGAAGGACATATGAGTAACCTAGAGGACCATATATAAAGTTGATAAAAGTTTCCATGACCTCTTTTATGTACTCACAGTCTATACAAATGCTTGAAGATTGTACCTACAGCTACTAAAGGAGGACTATGGATCGACAATGTGCAAGGTTTGTCACTTCTTGAGGTTGGAAATACTATATAGGTGGTTCAAATGATTAGAACCATGACTAAAGTGAATCAAATAAGTTTTTAAGATACAATTTAACCTTGTTTCAAGTTTGAAGGATCTAAAATAAGTTATAGGGGTCAGAAAAGAAAAGATTGTCCTAATCAAAGACCTAAGCATAAGGTTTGATGATTGGCTTGAGAATGTTCATATGGGTTATAAGAATGAGAAGGTATTTTTATCACATACATTAAAATAAACATTCATACACTTCAAAAAAGTTATAATTAATCCATGTGACCACATATAACTAACTTAAAGTGTCTTAGTCATGTTTAAGGTAGTTAACATAGTCTTGGCTAAGAAAGAGTTATTTGAAAGTTGAAGTGTATGAGCAGAAATTGAGTGAGTAATAGGAATAAAAATAATGTTTTTCACTCAAAAATTATCCTAAAATTCCATTCCTAATTCCTAATTCATACACAAACACATATAGGTCAGGAAAAATAGGTGTCTCAGTCATAGGAGATAAGACCTAGTCTAGGGTTTTTTAAGTGCATAAAAGAGTGTGTGAAAAGATTAAAAAAAACTAGATAAGTAAATCATTTTCACCATGATTAGGGTAAAATTAATAATCTCTAACCAAAAAATATATATTAAATATAAGGCATTCTCAAGTGTAGATACAGTCAACATTTCAAATACCCTGCACAATCCTGCACCTAAGAAGTTTTTCTAGGGTTTTATGAAGTTAGTGGTCTTAAACATGGATTAAGGAGTCTAAATTTGGTATATAAAATCCTTGGTAGTTTATAACCCCCATTAAATTTTTTAAAAAAAAAATCTAAACAAAGAGTACAATATGCCTCTATTCTATCTCATAGATAGCGCACTTTTGCCTTGCATGAGGAGGTAGTTTTGAGGAAAAAGGGATGAAATTGGGGACCAAAACCATAAAATACATTATAATATGATTTTTTAAGTTGGATAACACCTTAAAAAACATGTTAAAACTTAATATATGGTTGAAGGTCAAATAGGGTGGTCTAGACAAGGAGCTTTATAAGCAGACCTAGTGAGACAACATGTAAACCTAACTACAAATAGGGGGTCTTTTCTAATTCCATATATTTTAAATAATTACAGTGATTTTAATCATGTCCATGAGGGTATAAATGTTTTAACCATAACCTTGTATGGGAATCCATTGGAGATTAAATTTGAGTCTAAATTACAGACAGACCATTTAGACAAGGTGTAGACCTAATGCCAATCCAGGGAATATTTTCATTTATAGTCATTAAAAAATTATTATGATGATGTATAAATTTTATTTTGGAGTCTTAAGGTGTATCTAATCCTTAATATTGAAAATATATCCATCAATAATCCATACTTTAGCTTGAAAGCTCCAGACCAAATAAAATGTAGGAAAAGAGTTCAAATGGTCAACTTGAGATGCTCATATCTCACATAACACTTTTCATGGGACACTAATTTGTTTGGATATGATGGAGAGGTTATTTTGGAATATATAAGTAGAATTGGTTTGGATTTCTAATGTGCCAACTCTATGAATGAAGGTTAATACTAGAAATGACTCCAAAACCCTTGCAAATCATCCATAAGGATCCAGTTCGAGAAAGAAGCAATTTGAATCACGAATATGGAGTGAAAATAACATGAAACAAAATTTAATATGTAGAGGGATCCCCAGAGATCTACACCATGCTAATTTTTTATACTATCCTTGTACAAATAGGGTATAATAGAGCTCTTTTTGACATTTTTATGTGTTTTATAGGTGTGATAAGACTTTTAAAAGACCAAATAACCTTTAGAATGTATTTTAGGACTTATTATAAGTCCTAATTGTAATTTTTTGAATTATATAATCTCTTAAGTCTATTTTCCATCTCTTTAATTTTAGCCAGTCTAGTGGGCAGATAGTGAACACTTAGGAGAAAATGGCGAAACTCTAATTAGAAAGCCTCTTAAGTCTTGTTTATTGAAATTTATCACTTGTAAACTATTTAAAAGTTTCATACCTCATTTTTAATGGATTATATTATAGAATTACATAGGTTTTGGGTGCCAAGTGTGAGAGGTACATGGAAAGGAGTCATTTTGAGACTGTCATGGATGATTATGCATGGATAGAAGGATAGGTATGATTAGGAACATATAAAATTCATTTGAGGGATTATTTTAAACCCATACCACTCATATCCATCATTACGTCTGACCCTATGCAGTGATGAGGTAGTTTTGGAAGGAAAATCATGAAGAGTAATTTTTTGTGCAAGGAAAGGAGTTTTTAGACCACTTTGCAAGAGTTGGATGATTTGAGATGACACTTTTAGCTCCTAAAATTTCTGGTATCACCCAATATCTCTCTTATATGCACAAATAATTGATATTTTAAATTGTACAAGTGTCTAATGACTCTTGAGATTCCCTTTCTCTCTCTCTCTCCTCTCATATTCTCTATATAAACTAGCCTTTTGGCATTTTATTCTATCTCTCCTCCTTGGTATGGTGAATCCCTACCAAATTTTTTCCTTGATATAATAAAGATATTATTTTTACCTCATTAAATATTCTAATAATTTTACATAATGGTTTTTAGTCTTGTGTACGTGTAGTTTTATTTACCTTCACATGTTACTCTTCCTAGTACCTTGTGTGTTTTGGAATCTCTATTTTACAAGTCAAAAAGAAGTGTCTAATGTTTATTTTTAAGGTGTCATGATTATTTTATTAAATATTGTGTCTTATAATTATTATTGTCTAAGTCCTCCTAGCTTAAGCTATCTCCAAGACCCCATGCTTGAAATATTGATGTAAGAGAGAAGATTGTCATTAAATGAAGTGTATGTGAAAACTTCTTCTTGGTTCCAAGTGCATGTTAAAGGGTGTGAATAGATAATATATTTTGTGTATCACTTCTTATATATTATATTTTATTTTATCTAACTTTATCCCTTTTCATCCCCCCAAGTCTTAGTAGTAAGATTGAGCTATAGTGATGCATTAAGGGGAACTAGCCACTAATCTAGAGATCCACCTCACATTTGGTGACCCATAGCCTTGAGGTGGTTCCATTGTGCCACTTGAATGAGGAGATAATTTTCATCTCCTCATTGTATTAAATTTCAAGTGATAATAATTACACCTATGCATTTATGTCATGTGTTGTTGGGAATAACGTAGTAGTTTGATAGAAGATTCATGCATGAAGGTAGAGCTCACACCTAAATTATTTTGAATGATGGTAAGATTCATACATTTAACCCATTAAAATAGAGATTTGAAGAGGTGGATAACAATTACTAAGTGTTTTTAGTTTCTAAAAAAGAATTATTGAAGGTGTTATGCCATTAGCCTATAGCATGTCTAGAGATATGTGTGTCCAACTTGTGTCTTACATAAACTTTGATATTAACTTATCATAATCCTCTAGGATTCTTATATTGTTCATAGGGTCATAATATTAAATAACCATTTCCTAGGTATAGTATATATAATAGGTAATCATTAGTATTTTATTATCATATTGTGAATTTTATTCTTATTACATTGTTGTGGAGGTTATCGCATTGAATTAGATCAATCAAATATATCAAGTATTCTTATCTTTCATCAAGTATTATTGTTTTTATACTTATTTAACTCATATTTATGTGATATATTATTACATGGGTGTGAATTATTGAATTAATTTCATTATAAGTGGTATCAAAGTGTCAATTTGGGTAAGCTTCTATAACATTATTTTTTTGGGTCTGGTGTTATTGTGCTGAAAGATTGAACAAACATAACTTGTAATCTAGGAAAATTTTATTTTTTTCATCATTGGAGTATCCTTTGAAGTCATTTTTTAAAATCTATAATTTTTTTCCACACCCATGTACAAATTAACAGTTGTTGGATTCATCTTGACAAGATGATCATAACAGTATAATCTATTGTTACTCTTTTTTCAAGCACAAAACCCTCTATCATAAGGTTTGTGAAAGGAAATTCCTAACACACACAGTCATGGAAAAGTGAAAGACACTCCAAAAACACTTCACAAGGATGACATGTATTTTTTAACTTCATATCCTTTGGTTTTTGTTGTGGTTCACCAAATTTAATCATATATGAAAAGCATGGTAAAGAAATATTATATTGATTCAGTAAAATGGGACATCATTGGGCTAAAATTGAGATAAAATTGGAAATAAATGATGTGAAGAATCATTTATAAAATATCAGTGTGTAATTTATGACTCTTTTAGCTCATCTTTAACCAAATAATTGTATACTGCTGTGTTTGGGTTATCTTAACCATAACAATCAAAACTGTAACACTAGTTCAAATCACACGATGCCAAAATTTGAGTTGTATAGATTTTATGGTAAGGATAAACTCACTTGGATAAATTAAATTGAAAATCTATTTGATTTGCATTATAACCCATGTGCACAAATCATATTCATGTCATCTTCATAACTATAACCTAAGTAGTTCATTTGGTATCAATGGTTGTTCACTTAGAAGAAAAAAAAGGGCCTTCATGATATTTGGTTGGTATTTATTGATGAGCTTTAGATTCAATATCATAATAACATATCCAAAAACTACTTCAATTAGTTACCAAAGTTGTGACAAATAAGGCCTGTCAAGTATTATATTCATTTATTCTATAAACTCTCCTTACATGTGGATGACATCAATGAGGACAACATGAATGTCATGTTCCTAGATGGTCTCAAGGATAAAATCTAAATTGATGTTTTCATGTTTAATTCAAGTTTAATATTTAAATCCATAACATTAGTATGCAAGGTAGAATAAAGATATATTTTCAAATGAAGGGCTTTCACTACTAGAAAAAAATGTAATTCCCTAGCACATTCATTTCCTCAACCTATAATATTGACCACCTATAAAATTGAAGGATAACAAGTGGAGAAAATAACATATATGTGTTGAAAATAAGTTGTCTACATTGAAGGATCCAATGAAGATGAAGAAGGTGATGTAACCTTAGGTGAGGGTGAGGAAGAGACAAAGAAGGAATCTATATATGCCCACCCTCTTATCTCTTTTCATGTATTTTAAAATATTATCACACCTCAAACCCTTAAAGTTGTGGGATTCTTCAATAAACATAAGGTAATAGTGTTGATTAACTCAGTGAGTATACATAACCTTATAAAAAGTAAGTTGGCTTATCATTTGAACTGTTTCATTTACCTAGATCTAGAATTTTAGGTCATGATTACAAATGGTGGTAGTCAATAATTATAGAAAATTCCATAATATTAAGTTTGATATGGGATACCACATGCTATTTTATCCTATGTTTTTTATTCCCATGGGTGGGGTATACATTATTTTTAGATTTCAATGGATTACAACCTTGACAACAATAGAAATGAATTTCTAGGAATAATTCATGCACGTTAATTCTAAAGGCACGATATTTGAACTACGTGGATTGTGATAAAAATATCCATAATTGGTTAGTTTGCACTAGATGATGAACATTCTCAAAAAGGGGTTGAAGGATTTATAGCATAATTTTTCTTCATATAAGTTTAACAAACAAAGGCCTCTAATATCGTGATCTACAAAGGATTCTTAATAACCACCTAGTTATTTTTGGTGCCATCCAAAAGGACTACCACTAAGTAGAGAACATGATCATGCCATTCACCGAATTTTGAGTAGTTAACTACCCAACATCAAACCATGTAGGTATCCATATACCCATAATAGGAAAATTGAAAATATGGTATACGAGATGTTGGAGGTAGGTATTATTAGACATAGCCAAAGTGAATATTCATCCCCCATGGTCATGGTGCATAAGAAAGATGACACTTGGAGGATATACCTAGATTATAGATAATTCAACAAATACACCATCAAAGGTAAGTTCCATATTCTAATGATTAATGATTTTCTAACTAAATTACATGGTGTTGTTTAATATATATATTCTTGGTACCATCATATTTAGATTCACATTGAGGTTATCCCTAAAATAACTTTTATAAATCCTGAAAGCTATTATGAGTTTATCGTCATGTCGTTTGGTCTCACAAATTCACCATATACATTTTAAAATTTTATTAACACTATTTACATGGAATTTTTGATAAAAATTGTGTGTTGGTATTTTTTATGACATCCTAATATACAACAAACCTTGAAAAAAACATTTTTAACATGTAAAACATGTACTGTGAGTTTTAGACCAACATTAGTTGTATGTAAAATATTTAAAATGTGTTTTTTTAGTCCAAGAGGAGGAGTAATTGGATGATATTATTTCACATCAATGATCCAAAGTTGACCCTCATAATATTAAAGCTATGATGAAGTGGTAAGTGTCAAAAATTTAATAATCTCGTGAATTTTTGGGGCTAGCAGGTTACTATCACATATTTGTGAAAATTTATGGTAGCATAGTAGCACCACTCACAAATTTGATGAAAAAATATTCTTTCCATCAAGATGATACATCTACCAAATCCCTTGATAATATTAATAAGGCTATATGTACCTCTCAAGTTTTTATTAACCCTAATTTTTCCAAAACTTTTATTGTTTAATGTGATGCATCAAATTATGGCGTAAGGGTAGTACACATTTAAGAATGAAGGCCCATTACATTTGAGATTAATCAAATCAAGTGTAAAAATAGGATAAATATAATATGTGATAAAGATAATTTTGGTTATTCTTCATGTAGTCAAGTAATGGAGACCTTATCTGATGGGTAGACACTTTAAGGTAAAGATTGATCATGATAGTCTAAAATATTTTTAGAATTGTGATTTTCATTATAAGAAAAAAATGGGTGACTAAAATGTTTCTATATTAATTTTAAATCGTAAATAATAAAATAAAGTAAAATTTTGTGGCAAATGCATTATCCAGAAGGGATGAATCTACTGAGGCATTGTTATGTCCACTGATCATTTGTCAAGTAGATTGGTTAGAAGAGGCATGAGCAAATTGGGAGAATGGTGGGGATACATAGATTTTTATTCAAAATATCCAGCATGATTATAATTAATTGACCAAATTTAAGTGTAAATTTGATTAATTATGGTATAAATATTGCTTATACCTATGTAATAATTCTATCCTCAAGAGCAAGATCCTTAAGGGGCTTCATGCATCTCCAATAGGAGGGAACTCATGATTTTTTAAATACTCTCACAAAATCAAGCAGGATGTATTTTTTTAATTTATTACAGAGGATATTAAAAAATTATTTTTGAATTCATGGTCTGTCAATATAAAAAGGGTTAAAAATTAAGACACTCAATCTTCTGCAACCTTTTATCCATTCCTAGCTAAAGGTGGGAGGAGGTCTAAATGGATTTCATTAAGTTTTACTAAGGTATTAAGGTATAAATTTCATCATGGTAATTTTGTATAGGCTAAAAAATATTCTCCTTTTTTCTCCTTGTCACAACCATTTGTAACTAGTACAATAATTATTGCTTTTATAGATACAATTCAAAAACTGGATAGTACTCACAAGATCATTATAAGAGCTTATGATCCCATATTCACCAATAATTTTTGGACTAATTTATTGTCATTTTTGAGTACTAAATTTTCTCATATCTCATCATAACTTCCTCAATATAATGGTAAAATAGAGGTGGTCAGTAAATTCCTAGAAGGGTATCTCCATTATTTTGCATTAGATAAATAAGAATGATGGGTTCATTTGTTGCCACTAAAAGAATTGTAGTATAACACTTCCTTCAATACCTCTTTAAAAGTGTATCCATTTTTAAAAAAATATGTTTATCTACCAATGTTAATCTCTTCATCTTTGAGGGTTTATCCAAAGGTTTATGTTTTTTGATAACACACTCAACATCAACATGAGGTACTAGCCAGTCTGAGAGATTTTAGCTATGGAATAGAATAAATGAAGTAGTAAGTAGATCAGCACAAAAATTACCATAATTTTAACATAAGTGATTGTATATTTTTGTTATTTTAGGCATATAATTAAATTTCTCTAAATAAACAAAAAGAAAAGATAATAAACTTTCCACAAATTATTATGGCTTATATAATATCCTGCAAAAAATTGGTAGGATTACATACAAGCTATAATTACCTTAGTTAACTTGCATACATATATAATTTCATGTATCTTACCTAAATAAGAAAATTAGACAAATATTTTTTACCCATACTAAGTTACTAT
>JARHVA010001777.1:1785000-1865000 GCA_037957365.1 Torreya grandis | reverse complement strand
TACCAATGTATATAATTCTACCACAAATATGAATCTGAATCATATAACTATAAATTTGGCCAATTTGGAATTTGAACAAGTGCGGAGGACATGTTTGTCATAACATGCCCCATTATATATAGATGAATCTAAAAAATTAATGTAAGTGATAATGTGGATTATATGTTTCTAAAACATGCCCATTATAATATGGGTATGTTGAATAAGTGTGGAGAACACGTTTCTAAAACATACCCCACTAAATTTAAAATAGTGAAAAATGTGGAGAACATATTTTTAAAAGCATGCCCATACTACAATTTGAATTTGTGAAGCAATGTGGAAGTCATGCCCTTATGGCACTCCCCCAATTATATTCCCCCCATTTTGAGGTGATGGGAAGTAGAAACTAGTATTTACCTTACCTCAAAAGGATAATATAAGCATGTAAACTATGAATGTGACATGGATTGTATAGATGGAAAATGTCTATGTAGATATATCATGAAAGAACATAGAATGTTTTCACATCAAGGCCTAAGATGCATGATATAGATCATGGAAACATCTCAAGAATAATAGTACAAGGTCAAGAATCAACCAAGAACCCACACATGATCCCTTAAAATCAAGTCAAAATATAATGTTCCAATGAGACCTCAAACAAGGGGCATGTTAAATGTCACATAATTGAAGGGACATGACTTATTCAAATTTCCACAAAAGCAAGAATGACATATTCAAGTGCCCATATAGAAAAAAGACATATTAGAATGTCAAGGATGAAAACAAAAGCATGAGGTCCAAAAATAATGGAGCATATTAAAATGATAAAATAAGAAAGATAATAACAAGGCAAGACACTCAAGGAAGTGCATGAATGAAAGCATAATCAACCAGCATAAACATAGCTTAATAGTCCATGGATCATATGTGTTAGCAAAAAATGTTAATTATATAGACTATCAAATACACTAAAAAAGATATAAGCATAGATAAATACATATGTAAGGAAATAATCTCAAACATGATAATGTAAATTACCATATAATGATATAGCCTAGATGTATCATGATAAAATAAGTTGATGCCCCCAATGTCCACATGGAATGAGTAGAGGGAAGGACCAACATATGAATGTGCATAAATCATGTATTTGTGTATGCCTGTATCACATTCAAAATATGCATGAAATACATGTGTATATAGAAATAAATGATATGTTATCTACCAACATGGAACAAACAGCATATATGCCAAGGATCTAATAGCACATGTAAATGTTAAACATATATTTGGATTTTTGAAGTTTTTAATTTTTTTGGTATTTTTAGAATATGCTACACCTTTCAACCTTAATTTGGATCCTTTACATTATCTAAATATTGGTTGTATAAGTGTAAATGTTATATAGCATGTTCCTCCTCATGTTTTACATGTGCATTAGAAGAACCAATGCTATCATTTGGAAAATGGATCAATCTGCCTTCATGAGAAAAATAAGTACCTTAATAATATTGGTCAATTTTTGCTTCCATTTGATATAACCAAAGAGTGCCCAATATAAATACATATGGATATTTTTTATGCATAACCCAAACCCATGTTTGAATCACTTTAGGACCACAAATAATTAGTAGTGTTATGTTTTCCAAGGAGTCTTCCCAACCTCCTTTGTTTTGTAAGTCTTTTGTATCAAAGCCAAGCTTTTGAAAATGTTTTATAGTTCAAGTAGTTTTTGTTTATGTAGGATCAATATGATCAGGCAAAAAATAATCACCACCCATGAATAATGTGATTGTTAAATATTATTTACATGGACTTTTTTTTGGTTCACTCAAATCGGGGTGTTTGCATAGGATGTGGACCTTGGATTGGTCCCATATTGAGTTAATTTTATAAAGATCCCATATAAAGGTTAGGAACACCACATTTTTATTCATAATGTTTATTTGGTCATTCATCTCCCTCTTTTATTTGATGCATAAGACTTTAGTATTTAGAGGGGGATATGTTAAGCTCATTTAGATGAGAAAGTATGAATGAAGCATATCTATGCACATCCACACATAAATGGGTAAATGATTCATAGGGTTTACGCAATGCTCTTTCTTTTAATGGATAAATAATGGCTCTACTAAAAATTAATTGTAACTCCAAATTTGAAGGTTTAAATTCTAGACCATAGGATATGCTTTTGAATTAAATGGTATAATATTGAATGAAATCATCATCACATTATTTATAATTGTGAAGATGCTATAATGTAAGATTTGGCACCTTATGGATATTTAAATACACGAAGAATGCATCTTCCAATTATGAAAAAATGGTTAAGGAGCCTTTAGGTAGGCTATAAAACCAATGATGGGCCTCATCAGAAATGCTCATATGGAATACCTTTAGTAATAGTTTGTCATATTTTGATCATTGACTAAAATAATGTACATAAATTATCTTTTGGTTGAATAGGTATTTATGACTCAAAAATAGAGGTAAATTTGGTAGCTAAAGATCTTTTGGATAAGGATATTCAAGTATACATTATGCAAGAGGTTGATTATTGCATGAGGTAACATTTGCTTTGATGTTATGGAAATCCATTTGAATTTAAAGCATAGAAACCTATTTTTGAAGATCCCCAGTAGTGTTCATCATAGAAATAAGATATGTCATGGGAATAGTGGTGTTTGGCATAGGTGTTATCATTGGTTGTAATGCACCACACCTCTTGAACCTAGGCATATGAGTATCATCATCCAAATGGATAACAAGTGAATGTTTAAAATAATTTAATTTAGGATACTTTGGTAATGGTTTAGGATATTTGTGTTTTGTTACCCTTGGTATATCATTTGTATATCTTCGAACATTTGAATAACTTGGTTCATTCACCTTTGATAGAAATATATAAATTAGTATTTGAGGGAGCTTTGGTAGAAGAATATCTTTGTGTATGGTAAAAATAAATTACATGAATGAATCTTTTGGGAGATAAAGATCCCTTGGTTGAAAAACCTTTGTTGATATCGATAAGAGTGAAATATTTGGAACATTATGGGCCTTTGGCACTTTAGGTTTATAATGTTTCCCTCTTCTTGGTGCCTTAAATTTACTTGGTAAGGAAGCCATGATGACTTGGTTAACTTTGTGGAAATTTTAAATATCAAATAAAGGTATAAAAGAAATGTCACCCTTGATAAGGGGATATTATTTGGAAATATTGGAAAAATAATGATTTCAATCAATTTACTTGAAGGAATATCCCCTTGATTTATGATTTGTAAATTGGCCATAATTTCCTTATGTAGCTATTGAAACTTTTAATGATTGTATGAAAGAGAATCTTGGTCATATATATATATATATATATATATATATATATATATATATATATATATATATATATATATATATTGGTGGTTTAAGGTGCATGAAGGGCATGGTTATATGCATTACCTTATTGGTGACTAATAGCATGGACCGAAGAATCCCATATAAACCTTTGGTGAATAGTGAGTTCAGGATGGTAGCTAGTAGTACCTTGAATGAATTTTTAAAGTTCAAGCATCATATATGCCCACTTGTCCTTATTTTTTAATGTTTTATATCTTTGATTTTCAAGGGATATAGATTAACAAATATACTTTTCTTCTCTTTAAAAATCATCCCTTGGTTGGGTAAATTTGACCATTGAGGAATTCTTTAGTTTATTTTTTGAAAAATAAGGAAAGAGATAAATCATGAATAAAATAGGAAATCCTATGAAATAAGACCATAGAAGATTTTACATTTGTACATATTAGGTTCACCAGATTTTTAACCCTAAATATAGATTAAGGAATCTAGTGATAAAAGGGATAGAGATAGTAAAGGATATTATATTATCTCTATATCTAGACAATTAATTACAAAACTCAAAAAATATATATATTAAATTTATTATGTTGAGATATGCTCAAAATTGGAAAGTATAGCTATGTTAGATATTGTATTTAGAATGAAAACAATATACTTAGCTAGTTTTGATGCTAATATAAATATGGATCTGTATCAGGAAGGAAGTAGACTACAAAAGGATTATGGATCAATTTTTAGATTATGTAAAAAATGTCCTTTGTAGTTGTAGATACTTGTATCGACTTGGGATAGTTTCATCAACATCTATATTTGGATTAGATGTAGGTGTCTAGTATGAAATTTTTATTGAAATTATATGTAACTAGTTGAAATATTTTGGGTTATCTCTCACCTTAGCTCTATTGCATTTAGATACAATTCATGGATTGTCTCTCATTTTCAAATGAGAAAACCCTATTTATTCATATGCATAGTGGTTTTGGGAAAATGGTTTAGTGGGCACATGGTGTTGAGCTTCTCTAAAGACCCCTATATTAGTTAGCATTACCTATATAGTCAATACTCTGAAGAGGGCCTCAGACATATGTATTTCTCCCCTACATGTTGGTTTGTGTGTACATACGGATGTAATATATGATAAGTAAGTATAAGAGTGACCTACCATGTAACTTTGAAAATATGGCTCATGGGCTACTCCTTTACTAATTTAAACTTGTATATGTGTTGCCACTATGACTGATATGGAAATAAGTGAAAATAGGGAAGCTTTTATCACTTGAATAATTGATTGAATGCATTTCGTACTTTACCTTATGAATGTTTTGGTTTGTGCTAGGTGAGGAATGAATAATGGTTGATCTTGTATATGTATCAATCCCTTTGGATTATCTCACATTAAATAACTAAAGTTGACCATAGAAATATGTTTTATTTTAAAAATATATGGCTTTAGGGAACTAGACACTTATGTTGGGTAAGGACACTTGCATCGACATAGGTGTCTGATTAGGATGCAAGTGTTTGAGAAGTAGAAAATCATGTACAGGTCTAGAATTTGTAGAGATGTAAGATAAGTAAGTTTACAACATTTTTGTCAAGATATAAGGCCTAGGTCATCATAATGATATTAGTTAGACTAAGAGATAAGAAATACACACAGAGAGATTAGCAGATGTGAGCCTTTTGATATTAGAAAAGGTCTATAACTAAGAGGAACACCCAAAGCCTATATTTTCCAAGTGTACAAGATTGAGGTACTATATAATTCATAAATAGTGTCTACAACTACTAATAACCCAAAGAGGTAATGACTCTATTTTTATTTTAGTTGATAGATTTTCCAAAATGGATACATTTTATAGCATGCAAGAATACTAGGGATGTCATGAATATTGCAAGTTTATTTTCCAAATAAGTTATGATATTGCATGTGTTACCAAGTATATACACCTAACATTAATCAATAAATTCTTGATAATGATTTTTATTGACATTTTTTCCTTACTTGGCTAGTTCATGATTTTGATAACCCATAATTTCTAATAAAGCCTTCAAAGTCTTGTAATTAATGAAAACATCTTCCAAACTTCCTTATTTTATCCCAATTCATCCATATTCAATATATACTTTACTACCACTCTTGTTTCAAAAGATTATGTTCCTTTAGTATAAGTATGCACTAGGTAGATAGGGACATATTATGCACCTATCAAGTAGTGGAGACTTTCCCCATGCATTCTTATGGTCATATTTTTGAAATGACATGTTACCTAATGGATTTTTCATGTATTTCAATAGATCAGTTATCATAAGTATTAAAAAATATATTTCTATAAAATCAAATCAAGGGTCACACTTAAAATTACCTAGCTCTCACTAACAAAAACATCTATTTTTATAATTTCAAAAATATCTATTTTCTAAGTGAAGATCTCTACTGCAATTATGATGCAATTTTATAGTCCTTGGCCAAGTCTAACATTGTTTATTTTAGGTTGAGAACTTCCTTTGTCAATCATTCTAATCAAATTTTCTTTTTGAATTCATATTATCCTCCATAAATGGATAATTACATTGGTTTGTGGCCCTTTGGGCTATGTAGGCAACACTTAGTCAATGAGGGGTTTTTTAAGGATAACTCAGTCATTCCCACTTCCCCTATTTTTTTCCCTTTTTGCAATTATTTTTATTTTGTGTCATTATATAGGACTCGGGTTATAATATTACAAGTCTTTCACATGTCAATTACATATTTGCACATAAACATAGTGCACTTAGTTGTAGGTGAACAAACCCAAATTTTCAAATCTAACACACAATCTGATAAGACAAAGTCACAGTAGTAGATAGCAACACACTACACTCCTCTATCCCTCTTATGGACATGTCTCAATGCATAAGAATACATTATTTTCTTATGCATCTACGTTTTTGGGTTTTCTAATATATTCAAAACTTAAATAAAGTTAATACAGTTATAAATAAATTAAATACAAGGAGGATTCTCTAACCCTAACCATAGTTTTCTATTTTTAACAATTTAAATTTTCTTTGTATTATGTAGCTCTGTATATTTATTATTATGTATCTTATATCATCCTAGAACAAATTTCAATAGCTTATATTTTTTATTATATTTAATTAAAAATCATATTTAATTAAAGTGTGAACATTTTAGAGAACCCACTTTAGTTAAAACACTTATTTTTGCTTGTTGATTTATGGCTTAGGGTTTTTGTTTAATTCTATAAATTACTAACACTGAAATAATATAGTCCTCAACCTTGGCTACTTTTTTGAACATAATGATTCACATTTTTTTAATTTGGAGTAATCTAACACTAAAAATGTTTATCTTATCACCTCAAATAGATACTGACACAGAGACTCTTTCTTTCAACTTTGGGTTGAATTTTCTAGTTTTCTTATTTTCAAATTAAGTTTGCACCCTTGAGGAAGGTCTTTAGGCTTCCTCACCCAATTGACATAATGGGATCACTTCAAGGTTATGGATGTCCTATAATATAATTAAACTTCTAGAGAGGGTTGGTTTCCTTGATGAATCACCTTAATCCTCACCTTAACTACTTCTTGACAATGAAAAGAGAGAAAGATTAATATACTTATATGACTAATTATGGGGTGATGCACCAAAATTGAATACCTAAAATTTTTTAGACATAAACATAATGTGCTCAAAGATCAATCACATATACACAACTTATAACTCACCAATGAATCTTGGGCATAAGTGTTTTGTAGAAATGATTCAGCATAAACTCTCAGAGACACAAACTACAACCTACACAAGATCAAGTTTATTTCATAAAGGTGAATAAAAATAGACATAAATAAGGGAAAATATGTAATTATCATAAAATTACATCAAAAATTAATCAAATACACATAATAACCAGCATATGATAAGGTAAAATTAGTTTTTGTATTGATCAAGAAGGTGTTTACAAGTCTAAAATTTGATAAGGCCAAGCCACAACCAGATATATGTATATAAAAATACTTTAAAAAATAAGTAAATATAGTGAAAATATTCCTTAGTTACGGTAAAATCATGAAAAATTTTCATTAATGACCTCATTAAGGCTTAAAACTGAAACATAGTTGATGTTAACTTTCAATTGACATCTTCCTCATTAAGGCTTAAACTAAAACATAGCTAAAGTTAACTTTCAATTAAAATATTCTTCCTTATACAATGCATCATTACTTTATTTTAAGTCTCAATTTTTTTATGGTGGTATTTAATTCCTTTTTGTATTCTTAATGTTGTTGAAGATCAATTTGCATGACGAAACTCCACTTTATCTTCAACCAACTCCTATAGTCTTGCATATTGAAAATCCACTTTTAGAAGTCCTTATTTGATTTTAATTCTTCTCCTTGATTTTTATGTAGAGGTAAGATATGAACTTCTTGAGGTATTTTATGTTTTATTTTTAATTGTAATTATGATGGTTAATTTATGATGCACAACTTCAACTCCTCATTTGATGACTTTTTGACCATGTTCACATCTTTATTTTACATTAAATTTTATATGAACATGCTTCAAGACCTAAAAACAAATCAACTAAAGGCTAAATAATGAAACATATACTTGATATCATATATTTTTAGGCCTATAATAATGTATTTCATCTCTATTTATGATGACTTAGTTAAAACTTGTAGGTGTGAGCTCCATTAGTGCTTGAGAAGAGAGAGAGAGAGAGAGAGAGAGAGAGAGAGAGAGAGAGAGAGAGAGAGAGAGAGAGAGAGAGAGAGAGAGAGAGAGAGATCTTATTCAATTCCTTAATGAACATTTTCCAAAGGTTTAAAACAAATTTAATTAATTTTTATAACATTATAATACTTATTTACAAATTTTTAATGAATTTTTCTTAATAAAACTTCAATACTTACACTTTGGGCTTCTTGAGAACTAGTTTTTAACATTTTTGCATACACAGGCCTATAATTTTAACTTTTCTATCCATTTAGATATAGTAAAAACATGATAAAACTAAAAAAAGATATGAAATATTTCCATCCACCTTAATTTCATATCTTATGTGTTTTTTCTCAATATAACTCAAGTTATGCTCCTTTTGTGTTTCTAGGTTCTCACAGGGCAGCAAGCATGCTAATTTGGTAAAAAAAATTATATTTTGAGATATACATGGTCTTAAAAGCTCATTAATTTTTTAAAATTAATGTATTTATCCTTATACATATTAAAATCACTTTAATTTCATGTTAAATTTCAAAAACACTCTGAAATTTTGTGTTTAGGTCTACAGGCATGTAGGTGCTCATTTCTCATGCATGCTTGTCATCTAGGTCCATTTTACATATATAAAACATTTGTTAACAATTTTAAATTGGTACAATATGTCTTGATATATTTTATTTGTCATAAAAATCATTAATCATGCTTTATAAATATTAAAAACACTTCAAACTATCAAATTTTTAAGGTTCATGTTCTCTAGATAGGGTTTTGAAGGGTTTTGGAGCAATCGTGCTTCTTAACAATTGTTCATAAACCTACATCCTTATTTTTGATAATTAAAAACATTATATTGGATCAAAACAAAATATTAAACCCTCTTATAAACTATTATGATCCATGCAACATCTCCACCAATATATTGTGTTAGTTTTGGGGCAATTTTAAGCTTGAAAATCAATTTTGAGAGAGATTTGAGCTATCTTCGAATAATTCAAACATAGTTTGAGTTCCTAACCACTTTAAAATGTCTAAAAAACATAAATTAATTTTATAAATCAGTTAATAATCCTTTTACCACCAATAAAATAATAAAAATCCAATCTTTTTCCTTTGAAAATGCATGAAAATTGCCCCTACATTTAAGTTTATAAATCAGTTAATAATCCTTTTACCACCAATAAAATAATAAAAATCCAATCTTTTTCCTTTGAAAATGCATGAAAATTGCCCCTACATCCTTACATATGAGTTGAAGCACCAAAATATCTTTACAACTATTGTAGATGCATGAATGGAATATTAAAATTCTTGATTTAAGTCTTTAAATTTATTCCTCACCTAAACCTATGTTCCATCCTTTTTTTATTTTCACTTTTTGCTTCAATTTCCTACACCAATGCCTTGGCATGATTTAAAATCTTGAGATGGTCAACCAAGAAGTGGTTGTGAAGACCAAAAATTAACTAAGACTATCTATGGATTACATTAATGGGAGATATTAAAACAAAATTAACCTTAATTTTTTCAAAAATACCCTAACTTTTTAAAAAGGGTCTAAAAACATACTAAGAGGGTGATTTAACCTATTAGGGTTATACACATGTAAATCATAAGTTAGATTAAAGGGTTGAGATGTCTAAATCAGTTAAACAATATAAAATAATTAACCACTAATTTTTTTATATATTTTGACTTATTTTAAATTTCTAGTAATAATAATAGATATGAACAAATAGAGACTTATTTGGAAAATGACTATCATGAAAGATTTGGGTTCTAAAAACTAGGTTCTAAATAGGTCTAAGTGTCATCAATAGGGTCCCTAGTTCTAATTCTTCACTAGATAGTAGCACCCCACCTAGATATTAGTACTATGTTGATCTAGTGTCCTCAAAATGGTGATAGTGTCCTATTTTTAAGATTGTTCCTATTTTCTATGAGCACTTGCACCTGTGTTTTTGGGTTTTGTTCTTGTGCACATAAAATCTAGAACTTTGTATTATGCCTAGAAATTTTGATTTAGTTTGAAAACCCTAATCCTCCTTTCAAGTATGACATGACTTGAAAATGTTTGTTTTTTAGTAGGATAGGCTATACATCCTCAACACCATGTTATGAAGATATTTTCCTATATACCAATACTTTCAAGAGGAATCAAGCCTAATCTAGTTCTCCCACCTAGTGCTTGGTATAAGTGCAATTTAATGCTAGAATGAAAGTGGTCATGAATGCCTTGAGTGTGTTTAAGATTATAAATATTTTAAATCTAGGATTAGGGTAGTTGTATATTGTATTATGCATAGTTAGGGCAGAATAAGGATCAAATTCCTTAATTTGACTCAATTTATTTCTTATTTGAATAGCATTTTTACATTTATTTTCCATCTAGTGGATAGAGGTCTAATAGTCTAGTATTTATAGAGATTTATAGATTATGTAGATAATAAAATGTGGTTAGGTCAACCTTAAAATGGGTACACATTTGAAAATATATCCCTTCAAGAGATTTAGGGTAAGGGAAACTAGCACTAAGTAAGGCACATTAGTGCCATGTGGTTCTAATGTCCTTACTATGGTGCTAGTGTCCAATTGGCAGGCTATTGGGCATAATGTATTAGGATCTAGGAATGCAATTTTAAGATTGTGTTTGAGCTAATTTTAGATGTTTATGGTGTACATAATGGATAGAAAAGTGTGATAAATTCTCTAAGATAGGTCTAGGTCTAATCTAGGAATAGGTTATTTCAAGTAATATTCTTAACATCCAAATACCACTTTTAAGTGATTAAATTTAGCCCCCTTTATTATATAAATGTATCAAAGTGAAATAAATAGTATAAAGGATCAATAAGCATGTCTATCCTTACTTAAAAAGTGAATTTTATGTAACTACCTCTGATTTTGTGGAGCTAGGTTTGTGTATATGAAACATGATCTGAATCAATGACCTACAATGAAACACACAAAAAATAGTCCTTACTTAAGATATTACCAAAATCAAAAGACTATGTTGAATAAAGTAACTAAGTAAATCTGAATAAAGAGATAGGAAAGAGTAAGTGAATGAATATACCTCATTGGGTACATGTACCAATGCATAAACATGGATAAAACATATTTTTGTGATTTTACATAGTGATCAAATCATTGAATAGCTTAGACTAATATTATAGGTTTCTCAATCCTCATATGTGGGTGGTTTAAGAACTCAAGTAGGCTATGAATCCATCATTTCCCACTCCTATTTGGTTGATCATGACCTGTGAATAGCTTAGATAGCATTGTAATTGTGTTTAACCCTCTCATATGGGTGGATCAAGAACTCAAGTAGGTTATGACTCCATCATTTCCCACCAGTGTGAAGTAGATGCATCTAAAAATAAACTATGCAAAGTGCTAGGTATATCTAAATGTGTATGTTAGCTTCATGGCCACTTGGGTACATTAAGTAACTCTGTGCCACTTAAGAATGATAACCACTATAGATAGAGTAAGGCATGAAATAGGGAACAACCTAGAATATGATAGAAAGTGTATACATCATATAGAATGACATGGAGTTTGTCATTCCATCTGATCGACCTATGTGTAACTGAGCATATGAAAACTAAGTAACATGCACATGCCCTCAATTTAATATCTTAATATATTGATTTAGAAATGACTATGTAATAGCTAAATATGTGTATCTAAATTATATTTAGGAGTGATCATTCCACATATGATTTCCTTAAATCTGAGCAATTGGTATAAATCTGAGGTGAAATGAGTGTATCTGAGCAAAATTTAAACATAATTGTCAAACCTATGACTGTACCTATACAAATATGTATTATATTTAGTCTAATTTTTGGCTAATCTAGATTGACCTAAAGTTGTGGCTAATAGATAATAGTGCCTTATAGTGGATAGTATCACCCTATGTTACTAGTGTCCCAATCTGGGTATTAATGTATGTCTGGTCTAAAATTTGGGTGATCTAAACTACTTTTTGAGTCCCTATTTTTCCTATGTCTAACATGTGTCTAATTTCTAAAATTGAGTCAGTGTCATAAAAAAATCTATGAATAATAATATAGTATCATGATCTATGTGACAAACCCCTGTGAATTCCCCCTCTTTTGGAGGTAGTTATGGAGCTTGTGTAATAACTATCCTCAAAATAAGTAGCTCTATAAAATGTGTTAGTTGGATCATATATGTGATAACTACATGAAATTATAATACAATATGGAAAAATTACATCAAAATGTAAAAGAATTTGAGCATAAATAGGTAATGTAAGATGTGTGTTCTAATCTAATATTACACAAGGGTGTCAATATATATGTAATCAATGTGTATAACTAAAAATCATAGTAGCTACCCAGAGGGATGGGGCATGATATCCATCACAACACCTAAGTACATAGTGTAGATGCATGAGGTCCCTCATGACATCAAAAATTGGTGTGTGTGTGTGTGTATCAATTAAACACAATTGACATGGTGAACACACATACAAGGAAGCATACATATAGAATACATGAGGCATGATAAAGTAGGCCAAGGAGCCACAATACAAGGGGAATGGACACACTAAATCTAAGAATGAAGACATATAAGTACATGTTCAAATGTCCACATACTAAATGAATAAGAAATTTATCTTAGAGCTACATATAAGAACATGTTCAAATTTCCACATATACAAGAACGAAAGCACACACAAAGGACATGGACACATGTCCAAGGCATTAAAACATAGAAGTGGCATAAATCTAAAGAGCAATGGCATATTCAAGTGCCCTCAAAATGGAATAAGTATAGGAAACACAATCAAATCTAACTAGGAATGCTATAAATGAAAACATGTATAACTATGTAGTAAAAATATATGTAAATGCTAATATGTACATATGTTGAGTCTAACTAGTGATAGTCAACAAAAAAACTAAGCAATGAGTAGTAATGATCAATATCAAGATATAAAAATGCATAAACTAGAATGTATATAATGTAAGGATAGAACTTGGTGATATAAAATGTGTATGCAATGCCTCTAAGTGGGTGGTTGTATCAAATGAATAAACTTGGATCAGTGTATATGCCCCTAGTGGGTAGATGATAGCAAGTCTAGATCAATGTAGTGGACCAGAGTTTTGTATGTAATCTACAAGTACTCAATAAGAATAAGTGAAGCATATGAGTATTATAAATTTGACTGTACTAAGATATCTATTAATATTTAATATTTGTAAATTAGTATAAATGTAAACATATCAATGCATACAATCTATAATTTTTTTGTTTTCTGAGTAATCATTGAATGTTTTGTATTTTGCCATGTTATATAGTTTTTATATTTTTTGGATAAAAGTTATGTATAATCAAATGAAGATAAAATATGTACAAAGAGTGGGAGAGAATTAAGTATGTATAATAGAGTAGGAACCATATTAACCAATGAGTCTCATGAGAGACTCACTATTACCATGACCTCTATCAAAAATAGGAATGGTAATCTCTCATGCAGTGTGAATGTTATGTTGTAGTTAAATGTTTTTACATTAGGAATTTGAGTATTACTCATCATCATAATCAAATTTAGATGGAATTCTAAATGGAATTGCCTCATACTATGGAGTTTACCTTTATGAATTATGTTTTGTTATACTAATTATGATTTTTCCCTTTGAAACTATGTTTTTTGTAGACATATGATGTTGTGTTTTGCTATAAAACCTATTTTGAGAATATTTGTTTGTGTAGCATGATTTTGAATTTACAACATAAGATATTGCTCTTCTATAACATTTCCTATGTATTCGAATGTTTTGTCTTGATAGACTATATATGTGACTAATGTATCTTAGGATGTTCAATAAATCGCAAACCCTATTGACTAATATTATTAACTGATAGAATAGGAGAAGTGATGCCTTTGTCCTATTTGCCCAAACCTTGACCATGATAATCAAACTATTATAGATATATGTGACCAAAATTATACCATAATAAACATTTATCCTCATTTTGGAGAGGTAAATTTACTTGATTTATCTATTCTTGTTGTATTATATCTTGATCTGACTCTATTTTTTGAACCTTGTGTTATTCTGAATTAAGCTTTGGTAACCATTTTTGTACTATTTATGAATTTGACCCTTTTTGAATTGGTAGATGTGCCATTGTATATTGTGTGGATGAAGTGTCACTATGTGGATCATCTTTATCCATAATCTATTTTATTTTACTTTTTAGTGCTAAACATGAATCAGTTTGGTGCCCATACATTCTATGATTTGTACAAAAATATTTCGGTCTCCTCATTGGGTGTAGAGGTGGTAGGTTGATCAACTTAGCTTTAATAATTTCCTTGAGTACCTCACTTGAAATCTTATTTTACCTTTGAAATCTTTTTGATTCACTAGTTGTATATGTACTTTATTGTGAATTATGATTTGGATATGTAATATTATTTATCATATATTGACTAGGTGAAAGTGCATATACATAATTTACATGATTGTGCCCTTGAGGCCTTTGTCTTATAGACTAATTTTACAATATTGTATTATTATCATGTAATAGCTGATTCTGATTTTTTAAACCTGTAATTATCTTGCTCATATTGATAATGCTATCACATATAGTCTCACAAGTGTAAACTGTAATTATTTTTTATTGAACATGTAGGCACACACCTTGTAGGAAAGAGGTGTGAATAGGCTGAGTATGTGGAATAGTGACATTGGTATAAGGTTATTCATCTCATGGAAGAATGATAGCATGGACTTGGTTATATGGAAAGTATATATCACCTCATGGAGATGAGGAGGAGAAGGAGATTCTGCCTTGTACATAAGATATGACATTGAAACTTGAAACAATATTTTTAGCTTAAACATTAAATCCTCTATGTGTGTAAGGTTTTGTTTGTTAATCAAATTCCACATAGGATAAAGATAACATGTTATGAAATATGACATTTATATCAATTTATATAAAGCATCATATATGCATGTGTTTATGTCTTTTTGAGTTCATTCTGAATTAAAGGGAACAAACATGTAAATGGAAGTATAGAATTTGTAATAAAAAGTGATTAATTTATTTTATAATTGTGATCATGATTACATGAAATACAAATTAGAAGATACATGGATCTGAAATATGAGTTATTGAAATGTAAACCTTAGGGTTATCTCGGATTATGATTCTTTAAATTAGGATTGCTTTGTAAATATTTAAATTTTAGTTAAATAAATGAAACCCTAATGTGAGATTTAATTTAATGATCTAGGTTATGATATAAAATAAAAAAATAGAAGTATGTAACCCTAATTTATCACACAAAAATTTATAAAATACAAACTAGGGTTTTGATCAATATTTGAATTAAGTCGGGTTTGCCAAATATTTTAACCTTTTTGGGTTTTCCACATGTAAATCTTAAGTTATATTAAAGGGATGAGATGTATAAATTAGTTAAATAATATGCAATAATTAACCACTAATTTGTTATGGATTTTGACTTATTTTGAATTTCTAAAAATAGTAATAGATATGAAAAAATATAGACTTATCTAGAAAATGATATTCATAGAAGATTTAGGTTCTAAAAACTTGGTTCTAGATAGTTCTAAGTGTTTTCAACAGGGTCCCTAGGTTTGATTCCTCACTGGATGGTATCACCCCACCTAGATAGTAGCACTATGTTGATCTAGTATCCTAAAAATGGTGTTATTGTCCTCTTTTTAGGATTTTTCCTATTTTTTGGGAGCACCTGCACCTATGTTTATGGGTTATTTTTCTATGTGCATGAAATCTATAACTTTGTATTGTGCTTGGATAATTAGATTTAGTGTGAAAACCCTAATCCTCCTTGAAAGTACATAATGAGCTAAAAAATGTGTTCATTACTAGGATAGGTTAGACATCCTCAACACCTCATTATAAAGATATCTACCTACATACCAATATTATATGGAGGGATCAAGCCTGGTGTAGTTCTCCCATGTAGTGTTTGGTTTAAGTGTAAGTGAAAGTTATAATGAGAGTGGTCTTGAATGCCTTGAGTGTACTTGAGATTATAAATCTTTGAAATTTGGGCTTAGGGAAGCTATAAATGGTAGTTTGCATAAGTAAATAATAATAAGGATCAAATACCTTAATTTTTCTCAATGTGTTTCTTATTTGAACATGCTTTTGTATCTATTTTACATCTAGTGGATAGAGGTCTAATAGTTTTATGTTTATAGAGATTTATAGCTTGTGTAAATAATAAAATGTTCTTAGGCCAACCTTAGGAGGGGTACATGTTTGAAAATATATATTTTCAAGAGATTTAGGGCAAGGGACACTAGCACCAAGTTAGGGACACCAGTGTCATGTTGCTCTAGTGTCCTTAATGTGGTTCTAGTGTCCACCTGGTAGGCTACAAGGCACGATGGGTTAGGATCTAGGAATGCAATTTTGGGATTGTGTTTGAACTGACTATATATTGTTTTGGTATACATAATGGCTAGAAAAGTATGATAAAGGCTTTAATATAGGTCTAGGGCTAAGCTAGGAATAGGTTATCTCAAACAACACTCTTAACATCCAAATACCACTTTTAGGTGATTGCAGATGGCACAATAAATGCTTAATTATTAAAATTATCCTCCTAAACTAAGGGAAAATATTGATATGATCTCAATATGACTTCACTAAGCATCTTAGAAATAATGAAAGGATGAAAATTATGATGAAATATGTTATGAACTTAAACATTCTCAATGATGGCAATAATGGCAACTAAAAAGGTCAACATTTCCTATTCATAAATATGTTGTCTTTCTTTTACTTTTAGTTTTCTATATGTTCTTATTTTAGAGACTATATTTTGAAATCATTAAAACTACTTAGTTATTATCATGAAGGTCTATGTGATGTTATATTTACATACATCATGGCATGAGAGGTTTTCCTCCAATACTCATAGCCATAGTATTGAACTAGACACAAACTTTCATTTCCATGTGTTCCATGATATATCATCATTCATATGATCCCTTATTTACACCAATATGAAGCCTTTTTATCCATTTGATTTGTGGTGAATTTGAGAAGATTTTATCACCTATGAAATTTAATCTTAAATTACCCTCAAAACCAAGGTTATTAGGCTATATGCATTGTTCTACCTCTATAGTTAGTGCTCTTAAACATTGGGCTAACATTAATCAAGGAATGAGCAAGTATATTTGAGAGCCTAAAAATCATTCGAGTCCTTGCCTAGATCAACCTTTGTCCTTGAATTTTTCTTGTATTATCTTATTAACTAATATATTTACTTGTATATTAATAGGGTTTTATTATGTACATGTTTCTCTTATGTATTAAATGTAATATTAAAGACCCTTCTAGCATCTCACACATTTATCCAACATGTTATTCATTATGTCTTTTCATGAATCAATTATAAAGTAATTAAAGAAGATACTTCTCACACATTACCTCTTTCTCTTCATCCAAATTATTGTTCTGCCTTATCCTACCATCTTTTTACTCCTATGGTTTTTATTATATCTTTTATGACTTGGGGACAAGAGGAAGTCTGTGTTCCAAATTTATACTCACAAGATGTCTTAGTATGAACTCCTCATCCTCTTGATGGTAACATCATGCCCATTATTTATAAACTTGATACTCAAGCCAATCATGATAAAATTTGAGATTATGCTTGGGCACATCTAGAAAAGATTGATTTAATTAAATATGTTGCTTGAGATAAACTTAATAATCAGCTTCTACTAGTTTTCCCAATGTTGCTACTTCTACCATTGCATCTATCCATATTTTTTCACCTTTATTCACCTATACCCCTCCCATTACTAAAACTAAGAATTCATTTGAGTAAACCATTCTTATCTTGCAATCCAAGCTAGCTAATATTGACCAAACCATTTCTCATGATAGCCTTTTATTATATTATTGTATGATATTTCATAACACTTTGGATCCTCAAATTGCATTTTATACTCTTCTAGTTGACTTTTTATCTCCTAAGAATTCAATTTTTGAAGGCAAAGGTAATCCTAAATAGCATTTTCATACCTTCCATGCAACTTGTCTAGATTATGCATATAATGATAGATTGTTAACTAATCTCTTTCCATAAAGTCTCAAATATAATTTTTGTATATGGTTCTATGATATTCATCTCCAATCAATTACAACATTAAATCCTTTGTAAAATCAATTTTTAGAACATTTTTCTATCAATATTAGTGAAAATTTATCCTATGCTCAAATTTTAAAGATCAAACAAGGTCGAAAAGATATATTTAATGAGTATGCTTTAAGATACAAGACTATGCTTGCCAAAATGAAAAAACCAATGGATTATAATGAGCTTCAAGATATTTTTACACAAATCTTGATTAATTATCTTCAAGAGTATATCATGTTTGATAAATTAAAATCATTTGATAAACTATTCATATAATTAAGGATTGTAAGGTCAAACTAATTACATTGAATAAGCTCAAATGTTATTTCTACTTCAACTATCAAGTTTCAAGGCAAGACTAGTTATAAGAGTAAAACTAATGAAATTAAAAGGTATGCTAAAATTATAGTTAATACTATATAAAAACCACCATAAAATATTAAACTAAAAGCTCCACCAAGAAGGTAATTCTCAAGGCTACCCTCACCTCCTCATGTGCTACTAAAAATGTCACTTTAATTTCATGTTATTTCTCTTCCTCCATCATTAGAAATAGATCTATCTAGACCTCAATCTATAATCTTTGATGTAAATGTTTTTTTTTTCATTATAATTTATGTTTTGGGCATTCCATTCAAATATGTATAAATCTCAAGCACAAAATTCAATATCTCATTGATGAAAAAAATATTGGCATTGGTACACCTAACGAAGAGGCTAAGCCACAAGTAAATGAAAATACAAATCTAAAATTTTATAAATATCCATTTACAAATCATGGAAAAAAGATAACAAGCAAAATTTTAAGTACATTATGATATAATGTTCATCTTCCTCCATATTCATATGGACATCCACTTGATAGAATCATTGGTATAGTTATAAAAAAGCTAGCATCACACACATTTATTACATTTAATGATTCTAAAATTATTGATAATGGTTTTGATAGAAATACATTATTCATTAAATCATATATTAGCATATAACCAATCCATAGTGTTATGATAGAAAATAGATCAAGTGAAAATGTGTGCAACATAAAACTTCTACATTATCTTAGTTGTAAAGAGAAAGATATACGACATACATATAGTGTTTTTAAATCATTTGATGGTAATATACAAGATAATCTTGGACATATCAAGTTACCTTTATAAGTGGGACCTATCATATTGCCTACTCATTTTTTAGTGTTATAAATCATGGCTCTCTTTAATATGTTACTAGGGAGATCTTGGATATATAAAATCATAACATTTCCTTCTACAATTCACAATTGTCTAAAGTATATTCATGATAAGTAAGTGGTTAAAAGTTTAGGCATTCAATATTGATATCCTATGGACCAATGGTACTTACTGCTACTCCACAATAGTTGGTTGGCACATCTATTGAGAAAATTGGTAATGAATTATTGTATATAACTATTAAAGATCATGATTTACATTCAAAAAAGCATATTCCAAAATCAATTTATGCACCTACTTATTAGTATGAGCATATTCAGTTTCTTCACTTAGTTATAAGTGTGAATATATTATATCTTATCCATCTATTTTTGAGCATAATATGATTATATATGAGCATAATCACTTGGCTATAAAAATAAATATATATGCTCCTAAGCAAAAAGTGGCACATAGCACAAGCTCTTTATCTAATAAAGCATCACATGTTTTTCAGAAAACTTCTATATAGGTACAATTTTCTACATCATCTCCTCCCATGCATTAGGATATAGGTTTAGACAACTATATTAGCATTGATTCAAAGAGTTACTTTATAGCACATGTCTCTTCATATTTAGAAGCATCTACACTTGGCACTTCTTCTCTTGCAAAAGATTTTGCTCCTTATCAAGGAGTTGTATATGAATATGAACATTTTATTGATAATAAAATTAGTTGGATACATTATATCATTCCCTCCCACCCTCTTATTTTTTCAAATGACCTTGATTAACTTATTTTTGTAGTACCTACTTTGTATATGGCTCCTTTGCCATTAGTTTTTTAGTTGCTTATTATTCTACACCTAATGCAATTTTATTCAATCCTTTGGCTATATTTTTAATTTTGGGGAAATTTCTCAGTTGTCTCTTTCAACCCAATTAAAATAACCCATCATAATTATCTTACTGATATTTTAATGCACATTTATCATGGAATCTATTTACTCATTATTTTTCTATACATTTTTCAGCTCTCATTTTTATTTTCATGGTCACATCTATCTAATTTTATGTAAGGTTACATGGCCATGCTTGACATCTATACTACATATACACATACATTGGAGGCATTTCATTTTCCTTTATCCTTGGTGGTGCATTGCTTTAGCATCTTATAAAGGGTTGTTTGAATCTTGTTCTCCTTCTAGTTTCAAAACTTTGTTTCTTATCTTATTTTTCAAACCTTTTTAAAAAAATTATTATGTATATTTTAATTTTAAAATATGGAAAAATATTAAAAGTATTATATATTCTAAAAATTAAAAAAAAAACATCATAATATTTTCAAAGTTTTAAAACTAGGACCTATAAGCATATTTTCATATTATTGGATTACATCTTTTCATATGTCATTTATATTTATGTTCATTACATAGTATTTGTTTTAACTATTTATGAAATTGTATATATAAATCCTAGGTTGTTAAAGGGTTGGGTATAGAGGGTAAATAGAGATAAATATTACAAATAGATCTATTGAATTGATTTACCTAAAATAGTAAGTGTCATGGGATAATTTACTTATCTAGAGTGAAACGAGCATCATCGAGGGATGGGAAGGTTGAAACAGGTTTGGAAATCATTCTAGAGTTCTTTTGTTCTAGAATTGGAGCTAAAACTACTTTAAAATTGTAGCATGGTTAGAGGGATAATAGTGCATTATGTTAGTGTCCAAGGCACCATGCTAGTGTCCTTTCAAGGATAAGGGTCTTGAGACTTTTGGGGATGTTACAAGAAGTCTTTAAGTATTTTTAGGTATGATAAGATGATTATGGTCACTCTTTTATGTCACTATTTTAATGTATATCATCTCAAAACCCTAATGAACACCTGTACACATGAAACACTAATGAAATCAAATAGCAAAAGGAAAGGAAAAGATAATTTATAGGATGTTATGATCATGTAGGATATTATACCTATTTTCCTAGTTATTATCTACATTATGCCCAATGATGTGGGTCTAAAATCACATGTACTTCTCCCTTAGGGAATGTGCATAATCAATATGCATGGAATGCTATAATGACTTTTGCTTACATCTTTATTTGATCAAACATGTAGTTCTATGTGTGTTATTAAGTAATATACAGTGTGTTGAGATATACTATTGATTGATATTAATTAATGATGTGCCAAAATAGTATGTGTTATATGTAAGATTCCTTATGAGGCTCTTTATATAGAAGGAAAATTAATTTGAGTGTAAGATCAATGTTCCCTAGTTGAAAAGGTGAAAGAGAAAGACAAAATCATAAGAAGAGACTCAAGGAAGGGTAAGGACTCATAACAATTTAAAAATGTGACCATTAGACACTAGTACTATGGTGGACACTAGTGTACTATGCTAGTGTCCAAGACTGTACTAGTGTCTTGAGAATAAAAAATTGAGTATCAATTATGGCAAGTAGGATAAGGGGGGCCTATGACAAGGATAGCATGACATAAGACCATTGGAGGTGCAATAAATAGCAAAAAAAAATACTAATAAATATCAAAAAACCAAAATGACCATGAAAATAAGAATCACATCCATCTTTAGATCTTCACATGAAAGAGCAATAAAATATGTAAGAATTGTGTTTTATTGACCACATAGAGCATGTATATTTTCCCCAATTTTAATCTAATAATTTAATTAAATAGAATTACTAGATTAAAATTAAAAGAAAATGCATACCTGTACTTATTATAAGGATGTATTCTGGACCAACCCACTTCATGGCTAGAGAAGTGGATAGGCATTTTGAATGCTAGTTGTGAAGAGGAAATCCATAATGTGGGTATCGCTTATACATAATATAAATAACTGACTAAATCATGAGAAATAAAATCCCTATCTATCTGCACCTTGATATGTAACTAAGTTTGAGAAGAAATCTATAACTATGGAGAAATGAGCCATGTTTTCCCCCACTCTGGTATGTAACTAATTTTGAGAAATAATTTACTCAGAGGTTAAAACTGTCACTAAACCTTCATAATATAGGTATGATGATAACTATGGATCAATCATTGAAATCAACTATATGACCTAACCTGGTGAAATCCTAGTGACATATCGGTGACAATCTATGTGTGATGTAATAATAGATTCATATAGAATGGTATAATTTACCATTCCATCTATATAAATCTAATGTAATCTTAGAGATCAAAGACACATGCCTTACATCATGTCCTCGAACTTGATACTTGAATAATGTAGCTTTGTATCATGTGTATAAAATTATGTCCATGTAGGGATGGTGTACCATGTATGTTTCCTCATAGTTATAATTAGAATATGGAACTATGTTGTAATCCTATGTAAAATCTAAGAATTTGAACCAATATCTAAACAACTATATGTCTAAGTATCTAAACCAATGTCTGACAAGATCATGGAACCTTGTAAATATGAGTCAACCTATATGTCTGAATATCCAATCCAATCTATTTATTAGAATTAACATGTGTACCTAAGTATCTTTGTATCTCAACCACTATATGTCTAAGTATTTGAATCAATGTTTGACAAGATCATGGAACCTCATAAATTTGAGTCAACCTATGTGTTGGAATATCTAAGTCAATTTGTGTATCTAAGTTAACATATGTACCTAAGCCATTATATGTCTAGGTATATGAAACATTGTATATTTAAGTATCTAAATTAGGAATCCTAAGTCAATTGTATGAATAGTGTATATATGCCCCCTTTTGATAAGATATTTAAAACTATGGTAGTGATGTCGAACCAAAAGTGATACCAGTCAATGTAAATTTTAGTGGTCGATATAGAAATGAATTTGGGTTTTTTCGGTGAATTTTTAAGTATGTGTTTTAAAATTCTAGAAAAAGTTAACAAATAATATTTAAGCAAGTAGGAAAATTAACAATATAAATGTAAGTTAGCACAGGGGATATGTTAATCTGTGATAGTATGGATAATGTAAAAATGAATGATAACAATTTACATGGATGATAGGCCTTTTTTATCAAATGATAGGCATTATTGTTATTGTTTCTTAATAGCATTACTATCACTTGATAACATTATTATCACTCAATATCATTATTATCATTGGACAACATTGATGTCACTTGATAATATTTTTGTCATTTGACAGTGTTTGCTATCGTATAGCACCAACATTATCAAGTGACACCAAATCTAATGTGTGATAAGATTATTTGTGGTTTAAATAGATATAGTAAGTAGGTGGAATTATTAAAACATAACTTGAATAAGTTGATTGATTTTTCAAAATTCATTTGAGCCTTTTGCCCTGAGTGAATTATTATTGTGAGCCTAGTAAATATGTCAAGAAGATGAGGAGTGAACATGACCTATTCTGAGTAGGTGGAGGTGTTAATCTAGGTTGATGAGGAGGTTACCCTAGTAAAGAACCTATTATTTTCCATGTTTTCAAAAAATGTTGACTTTTTTATCATTTTTAATGAAATTTAAGTAGTTTTAGGGCCCTTTTTAGGAGGACCATAATAGTGTCCTAAGGACTGTGCTAGTGTCTTGGGTTGTCATGCTACCATCCAAGGGTTACACTATTATCAAGTGATAGTTTCCTAATGGTAGCACTAGTGTCTGATGGATTATTGTAGTTTTTTATTATGATTTGTGTTTCATGATCATTTTTTCATGTTTATATATTTATTTGAAGATGTTAATGTATGTTTTTACATGTTTTATATGTGGATGTATGTGTATACACACAATATTTTTAATATTTATCAATTACTGATGTTTTCTCTCTTACAGGAGCCCATCGAGTCTCAATCTCTTTGAGTGTATGCCTTAAAGGGTACACTAAGAAAGGCGTGGGTAGACCATTGGTGATTCTAAAGATTGTTGTTCCCTATACCACCACTTAAAACCAACACAAGTCCCTCCTATATGTTTTTCTAAGATTTTAAAACTCTATTAAACACTCTTCCAAGCAATTCACCACCTCAAATAAGCCCCTACCTTTTTACCACCCATTGAACATAATTGACTGGGTTAACCCTATTTTAGGAATAGCACACATTATGAGACTGAATTAGCCTAGGATGACTTATGTTAGGGCCCCATGCTACCCCTTCTCATTACTTTGTTAGTATATTAGTTATTATGGATGCATATGCTTTTTAAGTCATCTCATAAGCATTTTGTTTCATCCCACATGCATGGGAAGTAGTAGTTGCTTAGACTAGACTTAGTATATAATTAAGTGTTGAGGCCAATGAATGCATCCACAAATTATTTTTATTGAGCTTGATCAAAGGAGATTGCACCCTTGAAGTGGATTGCAATTAATATAATTCCTTTAGAGTTTTTGCTAATCATATAAATCTATTATTTCATACATTTTTAGTAAATTAATCTATTATTTCAAGCATTTTCATTAATTTGTTGAAAAAGGATCCTCTCATCTGGTATCAAAGTGCTTTCCAGGGCTAATTTTTTTTAAAAAGTCTAAACTCTATTCTATTGCATAATTATTTTAAGTATTTTTCTCAAAAAAATTTAACTATGTTCTACCACATAACTTTATTCTACATCACAATAATCTATTTTGGATCAGGGTAAAAAACTATCTTCATAACTATGGGAAGTGCTTAGGTGAAATCCCTAAAATGCATTATGAGGAGTACCATAAGAACCCCAAAGTAGTTGGCCCATTGAGAGGACCTACCAATGAAATGGTCAATGACCCCTTCTCGATTGAGTAGTTCCCACCCGTGAAGAAAACCAAGAGCTATCACTTAGAGGTAAATCCATGGCTAAAATTTTTATGGAGAGTGGTACTCGCTCAAATGGTATTAGTGGCTAGAGAGATATCTTTAAAACCATAGGTAGTTATTAAAACATAAGGCCCATTCTATAAGTTTCATAATATTCTCAATGGAATTGCATTCAAATATTTGATAGAAATCAAAAATCAAAGAATCTTCATCTTGATAATTTTAGAAAACTATTAGTAGGCTCTAAGAGGAGAGTTGACAAAAAATAGAAACCAAAAACAAAGTAAACTTTTTTTTTGTTTTTTTGTAATATCTCTCCATTTTTAGCTCTGTTGATCCTCAAAATTTATCCAAACACCTAAAATTCCATTCTCCACATTTTTTTCCTTGAGGTCCCATATCTTGATTCCACTCCTAATTCCCACAAATCTCAATTTTCCCTTTTTAGGGATTTTCAATAACTTCTATTTTTATCTGTTTGCCTCAAAATTTTCCACAATATTCATCTCCATTTTCTAATCTTTTGTCCCTCTTTCATAGATTTTCTAGTTTTTCCATTTTCACTCCTAAAATTGCCCTCACCTTCATCGATCATACTTCCACTATGCAAAAAAATTAGTAAAAGTACATTTACCCCTTCCAATTTCATCTCAATTAAAAAATTCCCTTACTAAACATGTCTTAACTCTAGTTTTCCTACCCATTACAAAAAAAAAAAATCTTATTTTGGTCATGGTAGTAACCCAAATAGGAGCAAAAAACATGGAGGATAAAATTGCCACCCTCAAGACCCACATCAAAGATCTTGATAAAAAAATTCTTGGCCTTAGTCTTCAACATACCACCTTGAACAATAGATGACATCTAAAGTTCTCTTTAGGCACCAAGTTTTCTTCTTCCAACAATGTTTGTGGGCTAAAGTGTAAGAAAACCAAGAGCTATCACTTAGAGGTAAATCCATGGTTAAAAATTTTATGGAGAGTGGTACTCGCTCAGATGGTATTAGTGGCTAGAGAGATATCTTTAAAACCATAAGTAGTTATTAAAAGCACATTCTATAAGTTTTATAATATTCTCAATGGAATCACATTCAAATAGTTGATAGAAATCAAAAATAAAAAAATCTTCATCCTATCAATTTTAGAAAACTATTAGCGGACTCTCAAAGGAGAGTTGACAGAAAATAGAAACCAAAAACTGAGTAAACTTTTTTTTTATTTTTTTTAATATCTCTCCATCTATAGCCCCGTTAATCCTCAAACTTTATCCAAACACCTAAAATTTCATTCTCCATATTTTTTTCCTTGAGGTCCCATATCTTGATTCCACTCCTAATTCCCACAAATCTCAATTTTCTCTTTTTTGGGATTTTCCATAACTTCTATTTTTATCCATTTGCCTCAAAATTTTCCACAGTGTTCATCTCCATTTTCTAATCTTTTGTCCCTCTTTCATAGATTTTCTAGTTTTTCCATTTTCACTCCTAAAATTGCCCTCACCTTCATTGATCATACTTCCACTATGCAAAACAATTAGTAAAAGTACCTTTACCCCTTCCAATTTCATCTCAATTAAAAAATTCCCTTACTAAACATGTCTTAACTCTAGTTTTCCTACCCATTACAAAAAAAAATATTACTCTAGTCATGGTAGTAACCTGAATAAGAGCAAAAAACATAGAGGATAAAATTGCCACCCTCAAGACCCACATCAAAGATCTTGATAAAAAAAATCTTGGACTTAGTCTTCAACATACCACCTTGAACAATAGACGGCATCCAAAGTTCTCTTCAGACACCAAGTTTTCTTCTTCCAACAATGTTTGTGGGCTAAAGCTTAATTTTCCTCACTTCAATGGTGTAGATCCAATTAGATGGATCTATTAGGTAGAACAATATTTTAGTCTACATAATACTTTTGATTCTAATAAGGTCCTATTTGCATCCTTTCACTTGGAACATGAAGCCCTTTAATGGTATCATTGGTATACCAAGGCTCATGACAAGCCCATCGAGACTGATTTTTACATCTTCATTTTACAATGGTTTGGTCCTAGTGCTTTTGATGACTTCCCTAGAGAATTCACTAAACTTTACCAAATAAGAACTATGAGAGAATATCAAAGAGAATTTGGAAAAAATACCAATCACATAGAGGGATTATCTGATGAATTCCTTAGGATTTGTTTTGTTAATGGACTGAAGGATACAGTTTAATCTAAGGTCAAAATGTTTTAGCCCAACATAATGATGGAAGCCATAGGGTTAGTTAAGCTATTAGAGGATAAGATCATAGCTCAACAGTGATTTAAATCTAATTTTATTCCATTTATAAATACAACTCCATACTGATCTCAAATAATGCCAGCCCTTAGAACCAATCAGATCAAGCATTTGATTGAAGTAGAGATGTGAGCCTATAGATAAAAAGGACTATGTTATCATTGTGATGATAAATTCACCTAGGGATATGATGTGTCGATCAAAACCTAAACCTATTAGATGTGGACTCTCCACCTAAAACTAAAGTTTTGGAAGATGCTCAAGATTTAATAGATGATATGGAAGAAGCTCCATTGATTATGGAACCTACTTCTTAGGAAGACCAAAAAAAGATCTCTTTCCATGTCTTAGTAGGAGTCACCACCCCACAAACCATGTGGGTCAAGGGTTACTTCAAGGAATCTCACTCTCATAATAGTTATTGATTCAGGTAGCATGCATAACTTCATTGACCTTCAGATTGCCAAATAGGTTGATTGATTTGTCCATCCTTGCTGTAACTTTGAAGTAATGATTGCCAACATGGTCACATTACCTTGAAAAGAGAGGTTTTTTAATATGTTTATCTTTATTAGATATTTTAACTTACACTCTGATATGTTTACCTTTCCCTTAGGTGAATGTGATGTTGTTTTGGGAGCTCAATAGTTATGGACAGTTGGACCCATCTTATAGGATTTTGCTAAACTTTAGATACTATTTTTAGATAATGGGAAAAAACACACATTTAAAGGTTTACAACCAAGGTCTCTTATCATCATAAGTTCACATATCATATAAAATATTATTAAGAATAACTCACATGGCATCATTTCCCAACTCCATTCGCATGCAACCGTTAATGGTTTCCACTCTTCCTTTTGATCTACAAACCGTTCTGCATAGGTATGCATGTGTCTTTATTGAACCAATGGGATTTCCACCTTCATGGCTAGAGTACCACTATATTTATCTCCTTATTAAAAGTGTTCCTCCTAATATTAGGCCCTACTACTACCCATTTTAACAAAAGATCACGATCAAGATGCTCATTCAAGACTTATTGAAGCAAGGCATTATTCACCCTAGTACTAGCCCATTTGCTTCCTTGGTTCTCCTTATATAGAAAAAAGATGGATCATGATGCCTCTATATTTAATTTCACACACTTAATCACATCATAATCAATGATAATTTTTATATCCCTATTATTGATGAGATTCATGGTGCTAATTTTTTCTCTAAGTTGGATCTCTACTATGGATATCACCAGATCTAGCTTCATGAGCATGATATCCTAAAGATATATTTTTTCATGCATGATGGCCACTATGAGTTTTTGGTCATGCCCTTTGGCCTCACTAATGCTCCTTCAACATTCTAGGTATTGATGAATAAAATTTTCTGACCCTAGTAGCATAAATTCATTCTAGTTTTCTTTGATGATATCCTCATCTATAGTAGAACATGGTTTAAGCATCTCCAACATTTGAATTTTGTACTAAATCTTCTCTATGATCATCATCTTTATGTAAAATATCCAAAATGTGATATTCTCTAAAATGAAGTGGAGTATCTTGAGCATATTATTTCAGCCTAAGGGGTTTGGGTGGATCCTAAAAAAATAGTTGCCATGACAAATTGGCCTCATCCTCAGACACTTAAGAGTCTCTATGGTTTTTTGGGTTTGATTAGATAATATCATAATTTGTTCAAGGATTATGAGAATATTACTACTCTACTAACAACTATGTTTACAAAGGATGCTTTTACATAGACATAAGCTACTAAGTGTGCATTTGAAGAATTAAAATGAGCTATGTGTACTACACCTATTCTAGTTATGCCAAATTTTTCCAAGAACTTCACTATCAAGAGTGATTATTGTGGAAATGACCTTGATGTTGTTCTCCTCTAATAAGGATTGCCCATGGCATTCACTAGTAAATACTTTTCTAGCAATAATTTAGTACTCTTTACTCATGAGAAAGAAATGATGGCCATTTTGCATGCAGTATAGAAGTGGGAGCCATACCTCTTATGGAATCATTTTTGCATCAAGAATGATCACTAAAGTTTGAAATATTTCTTAGAACAATGGGTCTCCACCCCATCATAATAGAAATGGGTTAAAAAAATCGTGGGCTATGACTATGAGATCACTTACAATAAGGGTAAAGATAATATTATGGATAATGCTCTATCTCATATATTTGTGGACCAAACTTACCTTTTAGCTATTTATATGCCTATTTTGAATTGGTTGGATGTTGTATAGTAGGGGTATGCCAATGACTCCTCATTATCTTAAATCATTCAATAGTTGGCCACTAACCCCTCTATCATACCATAATATTCTTAGGATGGTGCTTCTTTGTGATACAAGGGCCATCTAGTGCTTCCCTAGAGTATAGATCTTAAGCAAGTTGTATTCTATGAAATCTATGTTTTTCCATCTACAAGGCACTTAGGGTTTCTCAAAACTTATTATAAAGTATGACGTAACTTCTTTTGGAAGGAAATGAAAAAGATAATTCAATAGATAGTGGTTGAATGTGATACCAACCAATACAACAAGGGTGAAACAACACTCATTCCTGGGTTGCTCAAACCCTTGCCCATCCCTACCAGGATTTGGATGAATATTTATATGGATTTAATTGAGGGGATCCCTAAATCTAGAGGTAAAATAGTGATCTTGATTGTGGTTGATCCCCTCTCCAAATATAGTCATTTTTTTATCCTCAACCATTCCTATACCACCTCCATATTTGTACATATTTTCTTGAACTAGATTTTTCATCTTTGTGGCATTCTTTCATCCATTATCTTAGATCATGATGTAACCTTCACCAACTATTTGTGGATAGAACTATTTTGATGCATTAGCATCTAACTGAAGATGAGTTCTAGGTATCATCCATAAATGGATGGCCAAATTAAAATTGTCAATAAATGCTTGAAAACTTTCCTTCATTACTTCACCTTAAAATAACAACATCAATGGGCAAAGTGGCTCTCTCTTACCGAATGGTGGTACATACCTCCTACCACACTTCAACTAAAATGAATCCATATGAATTAGTCTATGGTCAAGCAACACTATTAATCCATTCATATACCCCCAATAGCTCACCAGTTCAAATGGTCAACATGATTCTCCAAACACAAGATCAGATCCTCAGTACCTTATAGGATAATCTTCATATGTCAAAAAATAGAATGGAACAATAGGCTAATCAGAATCATTTTGAGCACATTTTTCAAGTCAATGATATGGTTTTTATTTGCCTATATCCATACAATCAATCCTCCCTAAAACTTAAAGGGCATCATAAGTTGGCTCCCAAGTTCTATGGGTCCTATAAGGTTCTCTAGAAGATTGGTTCAGTTGCTTATAAGTTGGATCTTTCACCTTCTTCCTGAGTTCACACAATATTTAATGTCTCTTGCTTAAATAAATTTATTGGCACAAACATTAGAGTATAGACTATTTTACCAAAACTTGATAATGAAGGATCCATCCTTCTTGAGCTGGAAGCAATCTTGGACATGTGCACATACCAACTTCACTCCCACTCCATCATAGAGGTTTTAATTTAGTGGCATATAATGTAACTAAAAGATGCAACATGGGAACAACTAATTCAAATTCATCACCAATTCCCACATCTAAATCTTTGAGTACAAAGCTTTTTCTAAGAGGGAGGGGATGTTAAGAAATAGTGCTACCCTTTCTCTTTACTTTTTTAGTATGTTAGTTGTTATAGATGCATATGTTTTTTAAGTCATCTCGTCAACATTTTTTTTTATCCCAAATTCATGGTAAGTAGTATTTTCTTATATTAGGTTTATTATATAATTAAGAGTTGACACCAATGAAAGCATCCATTAATTATTTGTATTGAGCTTTTTTAAAGGAGGTTTCCCCCTCAAAATGGCCTATGATCAATATAATTCCTTTAGTGTTTCTGTTAATCATATAAATTTGTTATTTCATACATTTTCTCTAAATTAATCTACTATTTCATTTATTTTCATTAATTTGTTATAGGATGATCCTCTCAACTTAGTTCTAGGCCTAACAATTTTATTTCTACCTAACAAGATCAATCGGTCTAGTTGTTTCATCTAAAATTCTAAAAGGGTTTAGGGTTAGATATGGATATATAAACACATCCTTTACCTCATTTTAAATATAGAGAATCATTCATTTGTGTTTTTTTGTAGTCTAAATTTTCACCATTATACTTGAGGAGTCATTTCTTAAGGTTTACACTTGGATTAAAATCTTATATTATGGGAGAAGTATTTTGGATGAATAGGATAAGTATTGTATCTTAGAACTGACTTATCTTTGTTATCCTTATGAACCAAAACAACCTATTTCAAAGAACCAATGGCCAAGGGAGATATTAAGGTATGACGGGTTCATCTTCAAGGTAAGTATTCATAACTTTTACTCTTTAGTAGATATATTTGCACAAGTAATGGCTTATAAATTTATTTATCTCTCCTTGATTAGGATTACCTCTACATTAAATTGAGTAAATTTTTACTTTGCATTTTTACTATTTATGTTTATTATCCCCCATTTATGCCATAAGATTTGGTGAGCACTAGATTATATTTACTCTACTTTGTTACAAACCATAGGACCTAGATAGGGTTATTGTGTGGTATTACTCAATTAGAGGCTTTGGAACCCTCTCTAGTGATATTGTATTGTAATAAATTCCTTAGTTAGCTCTATTAGATCCATATTGGTCATGACCCTAATTGTTTAAATATACCAATAAGTTGAATGGCTAGTTCAATTTATCTTCTCCAAGATAGGATTGACTTACAGATTACCTTCACTTTCTCTTGTATACATCCTAGTGAACCTAACATGAAACTAACCCTTACAGGTTTTTAAACTTCATCTTCAAACTATTAGATTGACTCAGTACAACAATTTGTGCATAGGTCTTAAGAATTAGTTCATTCAATATACTTAGTTCATTCTATGTGTAGGCATTTCTCTCCTATAAACAACTGGATTGATCCAATCAAATCAATTCTTTATTATTTATTGGACATCTTCTACTTAATAAATTTAATCAACATAGCTAGGGCATCAGCTTAAAAATTTTTCAATTGAGGTGAGCCTATCAATCTTCTTTAGCTCTTTATGATCATATCCTTCCCTTAGCACACTAGATCAATCCTGTCGATTTAGTTCTTCATCTTATTTTTCAAAATTTTCTAACCTCTATATAGAATACTAGATCTATCCTATCAACATAGTTATTTCATTTATTTTTAATTATGTAATCTATTTAAACTCAATCAACTGGTTCATCTTTATTTTAACATCTTATTTTGTAAGTTCAAGATATCATCTAGATAACATAGCTCAAAACTATCAAATCAATAGATTTAGTACCCTTTTTAAAATAAATCAAAAATTAAATATATAAAAATAACTTTAGATTCATTCTAATCATCAAAGTCAATTATTTTTTTGTTAAATTGTATCTAGTTTTCCAATTATTTAGTCCTATAAAAAGCATCACCTTACAGTAAACTAAGTCAACTTAGTTTTATAACTAATTTTTTAATAGGAAACTCAGTCAACTTGCTCAATTGCCTTTATCTAGGCTATCTTACAATAGATAAAATTTACCTGATCGACTTTGTATTATACTATTTGCATACTAGGTCATTCCAATCAACCTAGTACTATGTTTTATTCAAGCAAAGTAAAGTAACTCACTTTGGTGGTAATTAATTCAAATTTAATTTATTTTCTTGTTTGCTTATATTAAAGCACGTAGTATAATTAGGAAGGTTAATTTATTGGATTAGTCACTTTCTTTCTTCACATAGCATTCAAACAATTCTACCCAAGCCTACCTACTTGGATTTCATCACCAAGGGGGAAGCCAACTCGATTTTTTGGCTGAGTATAAACACATGGTTGATGGCATATATTATCAAAGCACATGACACCTTTATTGTTGTGGGATTATGAAGTGAGGGGGTAGGCCTCAACACTAAGCTAGTATCATCACCAACATAGATCCCTTTCAGTCTTAACATACCTTATACCAACTTTACTTACCTATTTTTAGTTCTTTTACAAAGCCAAATGCCATATCACTTTATAAATAATAATTAATAACATATAAGCATGTACGCTCATTAAATTAGCATTTACATTTCATTATTGTTAGTTATTGGTTGTCAATTGTATTTTGTATTATGAAACTTGTATTAGCCAGCATTGATACAAGGTTTGTGTTGTGTGTTGCAACTAGATCAACTTAATCAAGCTAGTTTCCTATGTGTTTACCTTATTTTTTTCCAAAAAAAATTCTACTCAGCCTTCCATATTTATAATATTCTAAATTTTTCCTACCTATAGGAAATAGTTGACTCAGTATCTTATAGTCTATTATGTTTGTTTTCCTACAAAACATAATTGACTCAATTCCCCATAAATATCCTCTATTTTCCTACCTATAAACATGGTAATCCTATTCAATTCTATTCTCTACACATTTTTACTCTTACCTTATTACATTTAATAGTCAATTTGTTTGACTCTATACCATCTAACCAATTATGTACTCTCTGGCTGACTCTATAGGTATTAGACAACTTAGTTTTGTAATGTCGCTAACTTAGTTTGGTAATATATTAAATTCATAATTATGTCTTCTTTTTATATTATAATTAGTAAATAACACTTCATAATTAAGGATTTAGATTAGAACATAACTTTTATTATTAATTTAGATAGAACTATTGAATTCCTTCCTTCATGCCTTCCTAATCCCAAACTAATTACTAGACAAGGTAATATAGTTAAGGTTCTTCATCCTAGTCCTCATCCTAATACTAATGTTGGGAACCCTCTACCCACCAATCCATTCCCTAATACCAAAATATGGAATGCTCCTCGTACAAACCCTGACATTCCACATCTTACTACTAACATTCAAAATTGTCTCATTGATACAACTCATTATTTACCAAATGATTCAACAAATGAACATTATGAAATTTGTATATAATCAGAAATACATCATGTCTATATATCAATACTAACTCAGAGAAGATAGATCATACCATACATTTCTTATTGGGGATATATTACATAATTGAGAATATGAATAATATGGGCATCTGTTAGACCAATTAGGGGATCTCTTATCACAATACACAATTCAAGGGAGGGTTGCAAAGTCTCCAGTCAATCACAATCATGTAATAACCCTAGATAGTTCCTATGTTTTATATTCACTAAACTAATGATAAGTAAATTAAAGTCTAATCTAGTGCTTACCAAATCTTATGGCATAAAGTGGGGGTTATAAATAATAAAAGTAAACATGCATAAGATACATATACTCATATCAATTTATACATATTCCTAATGCATGAAAGAGAAGTAAAAATTCATACCCATCTACTTTTACAAAGAAGGAACAAAGTTATGAATACTTACCTTTGAAGACAAACCCATCGAGCCTCAATCTCTCCCTTGGCCAATTTTTTTCACAAGAGGTTGTTGTGGTATGTAAGAATGACAAGGATAAATTAGCTCTAGGCTACACAACCTATCAATGCATCTAAAAGACTTCTCTACAAGATAATCTCTGTATCTCTAAAGAAATTATGAAACCTTAAGCTTTCTCCTCAATTAGAATGGTAGATAAGAAGATGCACAATAGCTCTTACTTCTTTTTCTCTTCTCTAAATAATGGCAAAATGATCTTGTATATAAGTATATTTAACCCTAAGCCCTTCTAAAAAAATTCGCTGATAGGGTCGACCCAATCAACCTAGCATAGTTATGGATAAGAATTCACTAGGTCATGAGCTAGGTCGACCAAGAGCTGACCTAGACCCTAAATAAATTTTACCCAAAACTATATAGGATCAACCCAGTTGACCTAGTATAGTGAATAGTCAAAAGGGAGTTAAGATTAGGAAGAAGGGGATAAAAGGTAGTAAGTAACTGAAGAGTTTCTAATAGATAAGAACAAGCTTAGGGATAAGTTTTTTAGGAGACAAGTGTGTAGATAAAAGGTGGTAAAAGGGATAACAATCTTATAAATCACCAATGGTCTACCCACCCCTTTCTTGATGTACCCCTTAAGGCATGCACTCAGAGAGATTGAGACTCAATGAGTTCCCATAAGATAAAAAGTGTTAGTACGTGATATAATTTTGAAAATATTATGTGTATACATATGCCCCACTTGAAGCTCATCACATGTCATGTGAGTGCAACACAAGATGATGATTCAATAATATAACATGATAACACATAATGATGATGATAAGTAAAGTGTAGTAAGGAGAAAATAAGATAAATGAAAGGACATAATTGAAAAACATGTACCTTTACTAACCTTAATGTTGTAGATAAAGAAGGAAACTATAAAAGAAGTGAAAGCATCCAAATGTGAAGAACATTAAGCGAACATATAGAGATTACTGTAAAAAATAGCTAAAAATCAAAATAATTGGAATATAGGCATATAGTATTGGAAAATATTCTCTATGATGTCATGATTCCAAAACATTTTATGGTTCTAAAAATGGGTTATTAAAAACAAAGTTATGAGCAAAATAAGGAATCTAATAGAAAATATTTGAAACATAAGAAATTTTTTAAATTAAGTTTAAATAGGGTGAACGGGAAGTCATTTTGCTATTTTTGACTTGTGGGTGAGAGAAAAAGAGCTCTGATAGACCAAATGAGAGGTAATAGAGTGAGTATGTTGAGGAGATGACAGTCAAGATGATCGGGATGCCCATTGGCCACAACAAGTGTAGCATAGGTAGGTAATTATGAATTTAAAACTTGTTTTTGAATATTTTATTAAATTTAAGTGTTTTATATAAATTTTTAATTTATATAAATTCTAGGAACCAAAATGAACCCAAAAAAATTACTAAGGTTATTATAAACCAAAAGGGGAAATGGGTTGAAAGGGATCAAAGTAATAGCTACTAAAAGGCATTTATTATAGGTAATAAAAAGGGTTGGCAGGGAGAATCAACTAGGTCGACCCAATCAACCTAGTAGGTTGAAATTTTTTGAAATCCACACTACCAACTTAGTAGGTGTGTACTAACTTAGTTTGTTTTTCATGTTGTCAACTTAGTACATAACTATAAACTTAGTACATAATTATTGACTTAGTAAAAAAATCCACTATGATGACTTAGTATTAAGGGGGGGAAAGTAAAGGTTCAAGTTAGTTTGTTAAGTCAACTTGGTCAAAATGAATAAAATTTGGTCAACCTAGTGTTTGACTAAGTGACCAAAATAGTACAAAAATGCATGAAAGAGGCCAAAGAAGTGTTAGAAAGGCATTGAATGGTCGACTGAGTACTGAAATGGCTGAATAGGCTAAAAATAGCTCAAATTGATCAAAAATAGATAGATTAAAGAAAATTAGGCTTGTTTTTGTTAAAATTTGAAAATAATGTATTTTGATTATAAATGACATGGAGGATCTAATACATCTTTTGTTTTTTATGGTTGTAGGGGAGTTTGATATTTTAAATATTGGTAGACATGGCATGGGTCCCAAACCTCTTAGAGTGATTGATAGTTTGGGATCATTTGAGACTAATTATATTATGTCTAGGAGGGATTGTATATATTTCTAGAGTCCCGTTGAGTTTAGATTTTATAGTTATGTTCCTAAGGGCCTAGGAATGATTGAATAACACATTTAGGTGGAAGGTGGATGGGGATACCTTTGAGGTGGGTATCACCATAGAGGATGTCCATGCTATACTTGGACTACTAATAGGAGGTATGCCCATGATTATGGGATTTCTAGATAGATAAGAGGAGAGGAGAGCCTTAGCCATATGGGTGATGGGCTCAAAGAGGATATATCCTACGCTGAGAGTTATCTTATTTGACATTAATACATCTCAAATTCTAGATATCCAAAAGGTAATAATATGACTTATGATAACATGGGTGTTGTATCACAAGTCAGATGGCAAGGTACCACTATACATGATAGCCTTATGCTAAACTATATTATAACATGGGGTTTGTATGATTTAGGTTCTATCATTTGGGTCTATCTTATGCATGACATGTATGTGATGTTATCCAGAGGTTAGAATACCATGGGGCCTATTATCGTGTTGAGTTCATGGATATATGAGAGGTTTCTAATGTATCAACTAGTTGGGTTACCCTATGTGGTCAATGATTAATTACTTTAGGTACAAAGCTAAAATCAAGATCATGTATCATAGGTCATGCCCCATGTGTTAGTAATATAGATAGTTATGTGAGTATGCATCATGTGGTATCCATATGGTCACATTTCTATGTTATGGCCAAGTTAGGAGATAGTGGTACCAACGTTATCATGGACATAGATTACAAGACACTATATCTAGTAGATAGAGCCACATATAGTGGCATGTGTACCAAGATAGATCACATTTAGTCATCTAGTGGCTTTGATAGTGATTCCCACATTTTGGGATAGGTATGTGAGAGAGATAAAGAGGAGAGGAAGATTAGGGCCACTAGTTACTAGGCCAGTGATTTGACCATAGTGTGAGAAACCATGGATTGGTTGAGCATAATAGGTAGTAAATAGAGAGGATATAGATGCAAATGTAGTAGTGATAAAGGTACCACCACCAACACCAAAATAAGAGGAGTAAAGACCACCTTAGCTGCATCATTGGTGGAGACACCAATAGTAGAAGAGAGTAGAGATAGTGGTCATTCCAAATGACCCATCAGGTGGGCCATGATAGAGTTCGGTGATAAAGGTACCACTTACGCATAGTTTGAGATGGGCATGAGTGGTGGCCCTAGGATTTACACTTGGGTGGTGACATAAAAATAAGTTAATCAAAACACACATTGATGGAGAGACTATGCTCGATGGTAGGTGACACATAGATAGGTAATAATAGATGTATTGAAATTTGCCTAAGTTATTTGAGATAAATCTATGCTCTAATATCTATCTAGTTTGAATTCTGTAGATCCTATGGAGTATGAGACCATATGTGGATCCCAAGTAATAAGAACACTCCATGAGATCTATGATGAGGAATTAGTACCATATGACATGATGACTAGAGGATCATGTGATAGTGTATGCCTTAAGGAGCTGCTTTAAACTAGAAGGAGAGGATGTGAGGTGATTACAGTCATGCAACAAGGAGCCATAGCCACCAATAGGGTTGGTAGTGAGAGAGGTATAATCATGGTAGGCCTTGGATTAGGAAAGAGTTGTGTATATGGCTACCATGGCTTAGCTATCATAGATGCATACTCAGCTATCATAGTTACAAGCCTAGGTGGCCAACCTATAGATATAGGTGATAAGACTAAGATATCAAATAGCCTCTTTACATCATATTATTTAGAGGGTATTGTCTGATGTATCTATGGGTAGCATGGCTAGGCCATGAGATAGATAGGATGGATCTTAACCATAGAGATGGGATGATGTATATTGTTTTACTTTGTATCAAATCATGATTTATATATAGATATCTCATTTTGGAAGTAAGATATTGATTTTATGTGTTTGTATTATGGTTGTGGTTGTGTATTCTTGGGAATATTTATTTTTAGCACAAGTATTTTAGTTTTTGTTGTATATTCTATAGGAAATATATGATTTTTGGTTTTTTTTCTACCATTATATAGGACACATGCATGGTAAAAAAGAAATAGGTAGAAAAGACTTGGTAAAATATAATCAATCAAAAATACACTACACACTATTTCATGTTGGGAAATGTGTAACAACAAGAAAATGACTAAGTATAAAGAACTAAAGGGTGGTAAACAAGATGGTAAAAAAATTGTTTTTAAACCACGATAAAAATTGGCACCAAATTAAAACAAGTAAGATCACACCAAATCATGTTGGGAAGTATGAAAATAATGTAATAAAATGGAAAAGCAAGTGAAACAACAAAATTTTATAAAGCCAAATTGATTAAGTCAATAAATAATACTAAATCATGTTGGGAAGTATAAAAATAAAAATGAAATTGGCAAAATTAGTCTTAAATAAATCACACCAACTCAAGTTGGGAAGTATTAAAAATTCAAGAAATGGTTGGATTCTTACATGCAATCAAAAAATAATAAGATAAAAGTGAAAGAGTAATGAATTAATAATAAAACATGATATATCTAGATGGGAATCATGCTAATGATGTGTAACTTCATGATCAATCACATCTTATCTCATATTTGACACATGTAATTTTTGTTGTGACTTGGATTATTATAAAATCTTATAAAGAAGGCCAGGTCCTATCGATGGTCTTACATTAAAACTCAAAAATGGAACACCATTGAGGTGGAATAAATGTGAAAATATAGTAATAAGGAATGTTGGTGATAGGAATGTGAAACTATGGTAATTTGTGAAGAAGCTCAAGTCCTACACATGGTCTTACAATGAAACTCACAAATGGAATCCCTAAGGGAGTGATTAGTGAACAAATAAATATTTTTAAATGGTAAATATTAGGATTATAGGGAGTGAAAAATGGAATGTAAAAAATCATAACTTATGTGTCTTATGAGAAGACCTTAGGAGATAGGAGGCATACTAGGGACATGAGAAGACACTAAGTGACTAGTGACCATCAATGTACAAAGGAAACATGTTTGTTATAGACTCATAGCTATGTAGGCATGATACTCAAATCAACTCATAAAGGTATATTGGTACAAGAAAATTAAAATGGACCTACCTTCCTACAACATGTTCCCCATTCCTTAGGACCCCTTACAAAATCCTTAGTCTATTACAAAGATTAGGTACTTACATGAAAAAGTACGTAGCACTTAAATATTTTTTTATTCTCCTTTTCTAATCTAGTAGCCTACAACACCCCAATGGACCTCAGCTCTGTTTTGAGTCCAACTATGGAGTTTGAAATTTGAATATAAGAAGGATATGTGCTTTGAATCATATCTTTTAGTGTGATTTGACTTTTAATAATTTTGAATGTTTTTGCCTTTTTGGTCATTACCTTTTGTTAAATGATTTGGATTTTAAATGTTTTTAAGGATTTTTAATATTCCTTCTACATACAAACTTTTAATGACCAATCATGAGATATATATTGATACACATGAATGAGCTATAGGCTTAGGATAAAGGAAGCTAAGTGACCAAAGACAAGACTAACTAGAACACTTAGGCTTAATAAAGAACCAACTTGTTATCTCAAGTCTCAACCATGTATATGCTTAGTTTTCAAAAAGAGAATAAAGGAAATAAAGGAGATCCAAATTTTACTAATGAAAGGATATTATAATGAGATTAATCACTTTCTAACCGATCACATGGTAAATAAGGAATGACTAAAGGGAATAATTTTTATATAACCAAGTCACAATGATAATTATACATGTTTATATAGAGATAAAAAATCAAACAATCATGAAAATAAAATAAGGGAGTTTATAATAAATAAATTTCAAGAAGAAGAAAAAAAGCAATGATAAATAATACATCCATAAATAAACATAAATGACATTTATAAGCAATATAAAGAGTGAAATCAAAGTCTCCATGTAGGATAAATAAGAATTTGACACAATGTCAAATGATATGACAAATAGATAAAGATAACATTGGAGCACACATCCAATCCAAATGAAAATGTAAAAACACCATGCATGTGCTCATAAGTACTAATATATTTGACCACACAGATTATTTAGAATATCTGATAAGTCTCTATGAAGTTGAATCAAAACTATAGCTAATGTCTCATTTATCTTCAGTGAAAACTAGGAAAACTTCACATCTAATCTCTTCAATATAAAAATTATGAATGCTTGATGGACTATGTTGAGGATGGATATCAAGAAAGGGATGCTTAGAATAATGCATAGGAATAGACTCTATAGGAGATGAAGGGATCACCTAAGGGGAAGGATCTATAGGTGAGGGACTCATATGTGGAGAATGATCCATAGGAGAGGGAAATTCCATGAGTGAAGGATTCACTGGTGGAGGAATATGAGGTAAATAAGGGGCCCCAGGAGGGTATGGAACCAAAGGAGGTGGAATCATGGGAGAATAAGGGGGAGCCTTCTTGCAGGAATGATATATGAGAGGAATGGTAGAAGGTGTGGGAATATTTAAAATATGATCTTTAAGGTGTTATTGAAGGATGTGATAATGATAGATGTGATGGGTGCCACATTGGTGCCACAAATAATACATCTCTCCATACCTAGTAATATCCTTAGGTAGTACCTTTGGGGGAGTTATGGCCTTGTCTAAGGACTAAGGGGTAGAAGGATGCAAAGTTTCTATATATTTTTGTAACTTATGATAATGTATAGATGAATGGTTATCTATGTTATTAAAGAAACATATATGCTTATGAGTAGGCTTAGTAGAGGTACTCATAAGAGGAGGTGTAATAGAAATGGAAGGTTTTAGGAAGTCCCATTGGCCCATTTGTTGGGTAGTGAATCCATCTATGGTAAAGGAATCAAACCATCACCAATAGAAGGTGGTGCTAGTAAAAGGATTGGATTAGGCTAGAGAGAAGGAGTGATGGGATCAGAAGTAGGAATAGACTCAGCTAAAGTGGGTGTAAGAATGGGCTTTGAATTAGGCTCTACTAAGGGAGGGGTGGGTTTTGCATAAATCTAAATGAGATTTACATGCATCTCAAGGATAATCAGTCTATAGGGGTCATAGTACCTAACAAAATGATAGGACCAAATCAAAGCATGATCCATAATCATACTCCTATGAGGATCTTTAGAAAATAAAAGTGTCTACACCATCTCTACCATATGATAAAGAGAAAAAATTATAAAATTAGGAACTACATATGATGGAATATGGGAAGACACACTAAAATACTGAAGTAATGAGGAATGATAACGGATGATCTCAGCACCATGGCCTAAATAAGACCTCCTAAGAATGGATCATCTAATGTATAACCATCATCATAATTAGGTGTATGAAGATCAATGACATAGGTAGGGATGACATTATCATTTGATGAGGTGTGATGAATGGAATGCCAAATCTTAGTTAAGACAATCAGGATGTCATCACAAGGTGGTTTATGAGAATGAGGTTGAAAATAAGAAGGAACATGAGAGATTAGATGAGGTGAGAAATTGGAAGTTTTAATCTTGAGATTGTTCTGTTTAGACTCACTATCATCATAATCTAAGAGGTTAGGGGGAATATTCATAGTGAGTTTAGGATGATTATTCTAACCTTGAGTGGAATTGGTGGGAAAATTTAATCATTAAGACTCATGAAATGGAACATTTGGAAAAGGTTCAAGAGTAAAAATATTGAAGACACCATGATCTTAGAATTTTTCAAAATTATAAGGGTTAGTGTCACCTTGAATCCTATAGATAGATCCATTGTGAGGGAATTTAATGCATTGGAAGGTGGAAGAAGTAATTTCTCACATACGATGAGTCCATGGCCTACCAAGCAAAATGTTATAAGATAAATGAAATTTAAATATCATCACCTTCACATGAGTGGTGACATTTGAGATAGTAATTAGAAGCCACACACAACCTAAAGGAGGAATTTTCCTTATATCATAGCCTTGACATGTGTTGTATGTGGATTTGAGATTGAATTTATAATATCTAAGGGTTTTGATAAAAATTGATAGAGGTAACATAAGTGCTAAAACCCTCATCAATCAAGGTATGCTTGACTTGGATATCACCAATTTGGACATTGATGAATAGAGGAGGATCATTTGCATCAATAAAATCTCATAAAGAATCATAAAAGTGATGTGAAACTTGAGGGAAAGAGAAGTATCTATTATTTTATCAACATGTATGGACATCTCTTAACATTGTTTCAATATGCTATCTTCAGATCCAGATAAGGTTACTTCACATTCTACTAGGGGAGGATGAGAGATGTTCATTTAGAACAAAAGCTACATAAGATAGTTTATATGATGTGGAGAGGTCATCATAAGCTCAATAAATGGAATTTGAGATAGGAGATTAGTGAGTTTTGTGATGGGATCCCACTCATCATAACCCATAAGAATATTATTTGAAAGAGGTGAATAATTTTGAATGAGGTCCTCATAAGGAGGAGCTAAAATACATTGGAATTTATGTTGATAAGAGGTATAAGTTTAGAAGAAGGTTGTAAACTATGTTTAGATGATAAAGTCATTGGTACAGATTAGTTTTGAGAAATGCTAGAAGATGTGTTGACAAAAGCTTGAGTACCGTTTGTTTTAGTTAAATAAGATGGAAAGATGGTAGAAATAGAATGGAAAGTTTTATCAAAGGGATAAGTTGGAATTAATTCATCAAAATTTATAATATCATCTTGTCCCAACTCATTTAAGTGAGTTGGAGTAGAATCTTGGATAACACAAAAGGTGCAAGATAATGGAGGTGTGTAGATAGGTTGAGGATCAATGAAAGTAACTTCGCTTTGCATATTGGTCATATTAACCACATTCTCTTCTAGAGTTAGGTCAATAATACTTTCAAAATTATTGGTGGAAGGGGTGGGCTTATCTTGGTTATATTAGTGATTTAGAAGAGGTCTTTATAGATAGCCAAATGAGTATTAGCTTGATTAAAATCTTGAGATTTGGTATTAGTTTCATGGTCTTTGAAAGTAAGGTCATAGGCTTGTTGATAGTTTTGAATGATAGAATCATGGTCAAAATTACTACCAATAAGAAAATTCATAGCCAGATTATAAATTTGCCTACATATCTCATGAGAATGAACCCAACTAGCATAAAACTAACAAAATTTATTGGGATGATACTTAGATTTCATAGGATGAGTGGGATCAAATTCTCATGGAAGAGGCCTAGGTAGATGTTTTAGTAATTTTCTAAGGATAAATTATTGTGAACATCGATATTATTAGGTGAAGATAAATGAGGATTGGTGAATTTTTGAGAAGGGGGAATTGGTTTTGAAGATTGGTTATGAACAACATCGTGAATAATGTGAATGGTATCATAAGAGTCTGTGACACCATCATTAGTAGCATGATGATTCTTATTCTTAAGGAAAATACAAGTATCCATAGAAGGTTGGGATGGAAAAAATTGATGCATAAGGAAATCTTGGTGTCTAGCTTGGTCAATGGCCTCCTCCAAGGTATGTTGAGAGAGAGTATGGACCTGATATAACAACTTGGGAAAGAGAGAATTGGTAAAGATATGGAAAAGGTTATCATCATCCATATTATGTTCACATTTGTTAGATAATGTTTTCCACCTTTTAATAAAAGCTTGGGCAGTTTCATTTTCAACTTGCTTACAATTGATAAAATGAGCTAAGGTATTCTCAAGAAGGTCACTAGTTTAGAACTCTTATACTAGAGCATTTACTAAATCTTCCAAACTAGAAATAGAATGAGTTTAAGTTGTTTATACCAATCTAAAACATCGCCTTCAAGGGTTCTGGGTAATATCTTGGTATCATAAAAGGTATTTAATTTAACCTAGTCTTTATATAGATTTCCAAATGTTTTTAGATGAAGAGTAGGATTAGTTGACCCATTATAAGAAATGGTAGGGTTGATACCTCTTATATCGATATTAGCAATTTGAGATGCAAGAGGCTCATTTTGAAGATGTTTAATTGTCTTATTGACAAAGGAGGTTGAGGGATAATATTACCATGGGCATCCCAAATAGGAGGTGGGGGAACATGTTGATTATGCATGCCCCATGACATCTATTGAGTGTGGGTTTGAAGATGGATAAGGTAGTTTTGCATTTGTAGCATTCAATTTTTATTATGATCTTGAAAAGTATTCATTTGATTAAGTGTTTGTAATAAAATTTGGTGGGTTTGAGTTAAATTATTGGATTAATTAAAGCATTAGAATTGATAGTAGTAGTTTAGGTACTACTATTGGTATTGCTAGGATTTTGAGAAGAGTTGTTAAAATGTGATGCACCAGTGGAAAAATTTACTTGTGTGGAAAAAGATGAACTAGTGAAGGGATGAGAAGAGAAAGCACTAGAATCATGATTACCATGGGTAGAAAATGATGCACTAGTGGAATATTTAGGGAGATTATGTCTTAGGAGAGGCCCAATAGATGTAGAACCTACCATGTTAGTGGAGATATTAGGCATGGAGGTAGAAGAAGTTAAAGAAGAAGAAGTCATGGTATGAGAAGTGGTCAAAATAGAGAGAAGAGACTAAAAATAAAAGAAGCTAGGATCCCCAAATCCATGTGATAATGTGGGAAAAGGTTAATGAGGCTCTTTAACTTAACCACTAATCATGAGATGGTAAATGGTAAAAGGATCCTTTCCTCGATGTTCAGGAAACTCAAACATAAAGAAGACAATTTTAGGGGTATACTCTAATTTGGGTTGATCTTCAAGTGATAAGAGAGGATTATGAAGTGAATATGAATGAGGAGGGGTCCCATAATTCATTGTGTGAGTCATTGTATGAACATTACTCTCATCTAGGAGAGGGTCCCTAATCTATTTATGGTAGACCCTATGAGGGTTGGTAAGACTCATCATATCCATTGTATTCAACTTATTATTGTCTTCAAATATGAATTTCATGATGGAGAAGAACTAGATATATCAAAATTGATGTGAAGTCAAAGAAATAGGAAGAGGCATATAATGGTATAGAGTTGACTAGGCTAACCTAGTATAAAAAATAGGGTTTGAAAGCTAAGAAAATAGGACTATAGAGTCAATTGGATCAGCTTGGTTTTATAACCTAAGAAAAAAATAGGTAGAAATAGATACATAGTTGATAAGGTCAACCTAGTTCTATATCTTGGGAAGTAGAAAAGAGTATTGTGTCAAGAGGGTTGACCTAGTACTGTAGGTAGGGAAAACATATAGTGTATAAGAGACTATGTTGAGAAGAATGATTGTGTATTAAAATAAGAAAAAAAAATCAATTACTTTTGAAATCAATAAATGAAAGTAAACACATAAAAAATTGGGTCAATGAGGATGATCCAATTAAGGCACACAACACAAAACCTTGCACCAACATTGGCCAATACAGGTTTTTGTAATACAGCATACAATTGAGCAAAGAGAAAGTAGTCAACTTATAAAGTAAATGCTAATTAAGTAGTCATTTTGAATGTTTTTAGATTATTAGAGTATGAATTTGAATGTGATATGGACTTAGTTGTAAGGAACTAGAAATCAATTTATGGATGGTTTTAGGACATTTAGGTTGAAAAGGATTTGTATTGGCAGTAGTAATAGCTTGGTATTTGTGCCTCCCCCTCACTTCACATACCACATCAACAAGGGTGTCAGGTTTTTATCCAATATATACCATTAACCATGTGTTTATAATTGGCTAAAAAATCAATTTGGCTTCCCCCTTGGTGATAAAATCCAAGTAGGTAGGCCTTAGGTAGACAATTATTTAAATGTATTTTTAGATTTTGTGATTTGCTAGTGTGTGCAAAAAAGATAAAAATTGTGAAAATAAATGGTATAATGAAAAACCACCTAGTTATATTGTGTGATCTATTCTAATCATGAAAGCAAATAAAAATGAAAGTGTGAGATAATTACTAGCATATAAGTGTTAAGTCCAACTTTGAAACACAATATAGTGTCGGTTCAGATGACAGTGTATGCAGAGATTACAGAATAGAGTTGATAATTTTACTACTTTAATATTGCATCAAGGGTTTGAAAAATAAATACATCTATAGTGTTAACCTTGTATTTTAGATGGAAGATAGAATATAGAAATAGGTTGATAGAGTGGACCTAGTTTTTTATATAGAGGTAGTTTTAAAGACTATAAACTATGAAAAATAGAATTGTGATGAATAACAAAAATGATAGTGAAAGATATAAATAAACCTTGGTGGGTTAGAGGATGTAGAGAAAAATGATATTATTATGAAATTACGCTGATTTATACTTTCAAATTATACCAACTGGGTCAACTGGGTAGACATATTTCTGTATCTCCTTGTTTGTTGAAAGCTGTAAAATATACTATGTCGACAGGGTTGACCTAGTATGTTTTTTGGAAGTTTGGAAGTGTAGTATGTTGATAGAGTTAACCTACTAGCATTTTTTGTAAGTTTTAAAGTATAATATGTTGATAGAGTCAACCTATTAGTGTAAACATGATGAAAAACCTGTATAAATAGAACAGTGTCATATTGATGTGACTGTGTGTTAAACCTACACACTAAAGTTAAAACTATACTAACACCATCAACCTAATATCATAGATATAGAGAAATAAAATGATAAAATAATGAAAAATGTGAGGTAAAACTTACAAGGGTTATATTCACATTGGTTTCATCAAAATGTATGCAATCAAAAATGCATCATGTCTATAAATAATTCTTAACTTGGAGAAGATAGATCACACCATACACTTCTGATTTGGGATACATTAGATAATAAATAATATGACCAATATGGGGATCCAATAGACCCAATTATTGGATCTCTTATCATAATAAATAATTTTATGGAGTGTTGCAAAGCTTCCAGTTAAGCATAACCATGCAATAAACCTAGATAGGTCATATATTTTATATTCACTAAACTAATACAAAGAATTGTAAAGTCTAATATAGTGCCCACCAAATATTTTGGCATAATGTGGGGGTTATAAACAATAAAATTAAACATTCATATGAGAAATATACTCACATCAATGTATATGGAATCCTAATACATGGAAGAGAAGTACAAATGTATATCTATCTAGTCTTACAAAGGAGGAATAAAATTAGAAATATTTACCTTTGAAGATGAACACATCAAGCCTTAATCTCTCCCTTGGCCAAGGTGATTTTTAAGAGGTTATTGTGGTATGTAAGGATGAAAAAGATAAATTATCTCTAAGCTACACAACCTATTAATTCATCCAGAAGACTTCTCCACAAGACACGATTTGTATCTCCAAAGAAAGTATGAAACCCTAAGCTTGCTCCTCAATTAAAATGGTGGATAAGAAGATGTGAAATATCACTTTATTATTATTCTCTTATCTTAATAATGGAAAAATTATATTTCATATATATTTGGATTTAACCCTAATCCCTTCTAAAAATTTTGGATGATAGGGTTTATGTAGTTAACCTAGAACAGTTATGGATAAGAATTCACTAGGTCATGGACTAGGTCAAACAAGAGATGACCTAGACTCTAAATGAATTTTACCTAAAACTTTATAGGGTCAACCCAATCGACATAATACAATGAATAGTCAAAATGGGACTAATGTTAAGAAAAGGGGGACAAAACGTAGGAAATGACTTAGGAGTGTGCAATAGATAAGAACAAGTTTAGGGATAAGGTCTTGAGGAGAAAAGTGTGTAAATAACAAGTGGTAAAAAGTAAAACAATATTATGAAGCACCAAAGGTCTACCTACCCCTTTCTCAATGTACCCTTTAAGGCATACATTTGGAGATATTGAGACTCGATGGGTTCTTATAAGATATAAAGTGTCAATATGTGATAAAAGTTTGAAAATATTATGTGTATACACAAACAAATAACCATTCCAAAATGATGAAAATGGAATCTCAAATCTTTAAAATGAATAATCAACCACCTCATGTCATTAGAATCAACCAAATCAAAAAAAAATCCCTCTTCCTCTTAGAGATGTCAATGGGAACATCATCCCTCAACCCCCTTTGCATAATAAAATTATTCAACATATTCAAAATAAACCTTTATCTCCTTTCCTTATGTCCATATACATTGGAAACATCTCTCTAACTATCACATATGATGACACTAAGGATCCCACCCTCTTTCTTAAATATTTTGGTAATCTATATAAATATTGGGTCTAAATTAACAACTTTTCTACCACCAGGCTCCTAGCCAAAAAAAATTTGGCGATGCACTTAAATGGTACAATAAACTTCATATAAATTTCATAACACAACTAGAGGATTTAATCAATGATCTAGTGAAGGAATTCCAACATAATGACCTTCCTAAAAATTACCTTAGCCATTTCATTAACGTTAAGCAACTTCATAATTAATCTACTCAAACTTTCATCAAATAATAGAAATATCTAACTCACAAAGTAGACCATGACATAAATGAAGATACTCTTTTAAAACTATTTGTTACCACTCTTAAATCTCATCTTCAATACAAAGTTTAGATCTCTTCCCTTAAAAACATTGGAAGAAGCCTTAGACCAAGAAAAAAAAACAAGACTATATTATTACTCAATTTGAATTACCTCAAATAACTACTAAGGAACCTTTCTAATCATTTTCTCTTAACATTTCTTCTTATAAGCCTCCACAACCTCAACATGGAGCTTCCAATTCAACTGGTTTAACCCAACCCACCCTCCCTTAAGTCTATAATAACTTGAGAATAAATTTCCACCCTCTAAACCCATGAACTTTGATCCTTCCAAACCTCCTAAAAAATGGTACAATCCTAATAAATTGTGTTGTTTGCAAGCTATTATAGGTCATTTTCATGAGACTTGTCATGATCTTCATTTATTTCTTCTTGTTTCTTTTCTTCGTCCACATTCAAATCTTGATACTCTTATAAAACAATGTTTTGAAGACCATCTTCAAGCCTTGCAAGTCCAATCTAAAGAACCAAAATCACATTAAGATCACTTACCTAATGATCAACAATAATTCCCCCATAATTTCACCTCATCTAGTTTGTTGTCCAAACCATAGTTGATCCTTCTTACTACACCAATAAAGAAAGAATATCTAACATGAACAAATTTAAATAGGTGGTTACATCCATTAAATCTCAACCTCTTCTGACACACAAACCCAATGAGGAACTAGTTTAAATGTCCAATCCATAGTACATCATAAATGGTCCTATTTTACCTTATAAACCTCTTTAGACCTCTCCTACACATCCTATGTCAATCTCAACATTCTCAAAATATAAAAAACCAACACATTTACCTATTTCTAATAAACATACTACACCTCATTCTACATCTCATGTTGGCGCTTCTTTTGATGCCCTTCCACATACCACTTCAAACATTGGGGCAACTTATGATGCCCATCCCTTCATCCACTTACCCTTTATGGAATATTATGTTGTCCACTCTTATTCTAGATTAATTACCAAATAAAATCAACTTCAATAAACCTTTTGAGACATATAGGATTGTATTTCAAATTCTCATCTTTAATATAGATGTTACCATAGATTTTCTTTATTATTTTTGTCTCGTGTTTCTTTATTTTTATGCACTTTATTTCACTTTATAGTTTATGAGTTGCATTTTAATACCTTGGATAGGACCAGGTATTCCTCACAAACACATTTTACTAGCACCATTGTTTCCTTTTTGGTTATTTAGTTTTATGATAGTTGGCCTTTGTTTCCTTTTTTGGTTCTTAGGTATCATTTTAACTAGTTATTTCATCATTTTCCCTAGTATATTTATGATTATTTGACCCTTATTTACTTTCTTACCTATTTTTGGATTAATACTACATTTATTGGTACTTGTGCTACATTATTTATAGGTTATTATGACTTTCTTAGTAACATGATTATCATAGCATAGCCCCATCCCTTTCATAGCACTATTTTTACCTTTTTGTGATCATTTACGAGCATATTCATCATTATATCATTTATTACATAGATGGATCTCTCATTATCCTCATCATTCCCTTACTTCCTTTCATTTGAGGCACACATTAGTCAAATTTGAGATTGCACACTTAATTGTGGGAAAGTCTATGAGTCTTTAAACATCCTGGTCTTTAGGTCCTTTTTTCTAGTGACCAAGTGTAAGCTCTCTTGTGTTCATCACCTATTTCACTCATGATTAGTTCACTGAATCCATATGGAGGAGGAATAAAAAAATCCAAAAAAATAAAATATAAATCATAAAATAAATAAAAATCAATGATTAAAAGGTAAAAAAAAATATTAAAAGTCAAATCACACCAAAAGACATTATATATATTTGGCACATCTCCTATCTTAGTCAAACCTCAAACCGATAAATATTTGTCACATCTCCTATCTTAGTCAAACTTCAAATTCAATATTTGGCCTCATGTTATATCTGAGGTCCATTGGGGTGTAGTAGGTTAGTAGACTATGGTAGGAGGTCTAATTATATCATATACTATCTAGTTCCACCTTATTTATCACACAAGTACCCAATCTTCATAGTAGACTGACATCTATGTAATGGGTCCTAAGGAATGGGTAACATGTTGTGGGAAGGTTGGTCCATTTTAATTTTCATGCATATAGCCTTCATGAAATGATATATGAACTTCACTTGTTATTCCAAGATTTTTGCTCATTAGTCAAAGTGTCTTAGGTCCTTGTTGTCTACATTTGCTAGTCTTTCTCACATGAATTGTGTGTCTCATTCTTGATAAGGATGTTCACATCACCCATATGGTGCCTCACATTCCTCATTTATATCATATTTCCCTAATATTCCCTTTATTGTATTTTTATTTTAGTTGATCACATCCTTGATCACCTATACCTACTTACACCTCTTAGTTTATAGTTTATGAGTTGCATTGTAAGACCTTATATAGGACCAAGCCTTCCTCACAAACACCTTTACACCATTTTATTACCACACCATATCATTTTCATCCTAGTCATGTCATTATTTAGTTGTAATTTATTAAATTTTATCTTAGAACAAGTATTAACTTTGAGTTGTCATCATTTAGATATTTGTATCCATCTATATATCATGTACTTGTTTGATTTTCATTGACTTCATTTATCTTACATAGGACATTTTACATACTTACATGTTTGATTAGACATAATTTTCACCTAGTAACTTCCAACTCACACTACCACCTCATCACATGAACAATGATAGTGACAACTTGATGTAATTGTGAGACATACTTATATTATATTGGGTCACTTTTCACTTACTTACATATCTTTGTTAGACATTTTTTTCATTGATATTTCATTTCTCATTTATGTTTTACATGCTTCCCAACATGATTCAGTATGTTCTACATTTTTTTTTGTCATTTACGTTTTACATTATTACCAACATGATTTATTATGTTCTACAATCATATTTAGTCATTCATGTTTTACATGCATCCCAACATGATTTAGTGTATTCTACATTCATTTTCCATCATTTTATCATTTACATGCTTAATCTTTTGCTTTTCAAATTAGCATTTATCACCCAAGCTAACCAATTACCCAGGTGATTTACTAAAGCAAAGTTCACTTATTTTAAATTTCATGCATTTTTTTTTTTTATCTCTAGTTTTATATCCTTAGGGTTTTTCCAAAGAAGTATTTATGCCTACCATGATCAAAACTATAAACACATCAGATAACCATTTAGAAATAAAGGTAAGTCAAGGTATGATATTTTCAAAAAAATTAGCTATTTCCTTCCAATCATTTACTTTCAATTATTTTATGCTTTAAAATACTACAATTTATTTAGTTCATTTTTATGTGTTGCTATGTTATTTTCTTGAAGCACCATCCCCTATTACAAATACATGGCACATGATGAGATTCTAGTGGAGCATATGTATAAACATAATATTTTTAAAATTTATCAATTACTACTTTCTCTCTTGTAGGAACTCATCAATACTCAATATTTATAAGTGCATGCCTTAAAAGGTGAATTGGGAAATGTGTGGGTAGACCATTGGTGTTTCACAAGATTATTGTTACTTATTCCACCATTTAAAACCAACACAAGTCCCTCTTATACATTTCCATAAGCTTTAACACTTACCTTATATGCTCCTCCAAAAAATTCACTACCTCAAATAATCCCCTGCCTAACCAAAACCCATTTTTACCACCCACTAAACACAATCTATTGGGTCAACCCTATTTTGGGAATAACATATGTTATAGGATTGAACTAGCCTAGGTTGTCTTAGTTTGAGGATTAACTATTATATTTCTTCCTAATAGTTTTGATCTATCTAAATGCATCAAAAAAAAATTTAAAGGGTTTAGGGCTAGATCTAATTATATAACCATATCCTTCACCTCATTTCTAATAGAGGGAATTATTCATTTGTGCTTCTTTATAGTCTACATTTTTGCCATTCTACTTGAGGAGTCATTATTTAGGGTTTGCACTTGGAGAATATTCTTTCTTTGTGGGAAAATTCTTTTGGATGCATAGGAGAAGTATTGTAGCCTAGATCTGACCTACCTTTATTATCCTTATGAACCACAGCAACCTTTTACAAAGCATCATTGGCCAAGGGAGAGATTGAGGCATGACAGGTTCATTTTCAAGGTAAGTATTCTTAACTTTTACTCTTTAGTAGATATATTTGGTACAAGTAATGGCTTATGAATGTATTTATCTCTCCTTGATTAGGATTACCTCTACATTGACTTTAGTAGAGTTTTACTTTGTATGTTTATTTTTTATTCTTATTATCCCCTATTTGTGCCACAAGCTTTGGTGAGCACTAGATTAGATTTACTTTACTTTGTTAAAAACCATAGGACCTAGCTAGGGTTATTGTGTGGTATTACTAGACTAGAGGTTTTAGAACTATCTCTAGTGATATTTTATGGTAAAAAACCCCTTATTTAATTTGATCATATCATATTTTTCATGACTCTGATTGTGCAAATTTACCAATAATTAGAATGGCTAGTTTGATTTATCTTCTCTAAGTTAGGATTGATTTATAGATCAACTTCACTTTCTCTTATGTATAATATTTTTAAAGGTGTTTCCTAGTGGTTAGATGATGGATTAATTATGTGGACTACCCTTAATATATTATGAGAGGGTGTTAATTGGTATGGTTGGTTTGGGGTATGTGGCATCACATGCATTGATGCCCTGGGACTGTCATATGATGATTATCTCGTGTGAATGGTGGAATGTCAATACCAGTGCTTTTTAGCTTTCCACTAGGGATATAATTATGACTCTAGAGGATGTATATGAGATACTGAGAGTACCCATTACTAGTCATCAGACTATATTCTAGTAAGTTATTAGATATGTAGCTATATATTGTGCCTCTAAGAATTTCTCAAGCATACCCATCAAGACCCATCTTCGATGGAGTTACACTGATGTTTTATTATCAATGATCATTATGGATAATTTTCTATGATTTTTTTAAAAAATGTGGTTTTAATAGCTTCATTTATCATTATGGATGTAAATGGTGTATCTATTTAATACAAGATGCATGGGATTATGCAGGTGTAATCATGTAAAAATGACACTTGAGTGCTAAGATTTATACTTGACCCTACATATCCATAGCTTATCCCTAAACCTATCATAATACCTATTTACACATTTATCTAGCCTTTGTGTGGGCCACAAACATCCCTAAACACATCTACAGTAGTCCCAGACCTTCACTTTAGCATCCTAGCCCATAGTGCCTCATGTTTTGCCACCTAGACACTAATGCCATAATTTAGATAGTAATACCCTATGTTGCTAGTGTCCCAATTTATATGCTATTGTCCTTTTCCCTAATTTTTTTACTAACAAATATATTTTCAAATGAGTAACCACCTAGGGTTGGCCTAGACCTTTTTTAACACCTATGCAATCACTAGAATAATATATATATATATGAATTTTAACCCTCTAACTGCTAGATGGAAATCAAATTCAAATTACACAAACAAAAAATATAATAATTTATACAAAATTAAGGTTATCAATCCCTATACTTCCCTACTTATACAGGCAGCCATCTACAACATTATTAATCTTAGATTATTAAGGTTTCTAGTCTAAAGTACACTCAAAGCACTCAAGCCAACTTTCATACTAGCTTTAATTGCACTTGCACCAGTACTTATGTGGGGAGAACTACATTGGGATTTATCCCTCCTTAGAGTATTAGTATGTAGGAAAATCTCATCTCAATAGGGTGTTGAGGATACCCATCCTACCCCACTAATGACATAATTTACTATTTGTGCCAATTAGATGACCTATCAACATGGAGGTTTAGATTTTACATACAAAATCTATCAAAATAGGTCACCCATAGGAAATCAAAACTTGTACACATAGGAACAAGCTTAGAAAACTCAGACATAGGTGCACCTAGAAAGCTTAGAATATCTCTACATAGAGGATACTAGTGTCAAAACAAGGACACTAGTGCCACATGGTAATACTATCCAATTAGTTATCTATTGTCCAAGAAGGGCTTTGACCCCTAGATCCTATCTAAAACACTTATATAAGCTAATGTCCCATTTTTTATAATCCAAAATTCAAAATTTTTATTTGAAAAATATTTCAAGAACACAAAAATAACATAGTAACAATGAATTCTCTGAGAAGAGATGTTTTATTACTCAAGATCACAATACAACTATATGCTTATCTCTGGGAAGAGATGTCTGATTTTTAATTTTGGATTACATCTTCATTTATACACATTTTTAAATTATGGGGAGGATGTGAAAGTTCAAAAATATTGAGGGAGATGAATTATTTTGACTTCCATGATTTAAAATAATACAGAATTTGAGGAATTACTATTTTTTGAAACTTACTATTTTTAGACTGCACTACTAAAATTGAAATTTGGGGCACTTCCATTGAATTTTTTGGGTTTAAACATCATTGATAATATCTCCATGACATCTCACCTCATTATTCTCATTCTTTTATTAACAATGGTTTAAACGGTGAGTCAATTGGAGATACGATGCAAAAGTTATGGCTCCCAGAAGTTCCATCATCAATTATGGTGGAACCATCACCTAAATTGTTTCCCAGATCATTCCTCCCTCCTTGAGAATTAATGGTCCCCATTACATCAATGTTCCTCATCAAGTGTGGTAGTTGTGTCTTTATTTGATTCTCTATGAGCCACTCACCTTAGTGGCTAAGCTGGCCCCTTTTGACTACCCAATAAAGCAAAATAGAGCATCCTCTTATTGTCTTCATCCAAGTGTCCACAATCTGATCCTCCTCCACTAGAGAAAAACTCTATAGATCAAGCTCATTAATGTATAGTTATTCTACTATGACTAAAGTGTCTAATAGAGGTGGATGATAGGGTTTGAGGATCTCCACATTGAATATTGGATGCAGACCAAGGTAGGCTAGTAGGTTCAACTCAAAAGCATTTTATCCAACTTTTCTAGTGATGGTGTAGGGACCATAACACAAAGGCCAAATTTTTTTGTGTAGGCCTGTAATTCATTCCTTCTAAAGCCACAACCAAACCTTGTCACCCATAGCAAAATGGTTTGAAATCCTATGTTTGTCATGGCATTGCTTATACTTTTGATTCATCTTCTCCAAGATGTCATGAACTTACTATTGGATGTGTTGCATTTGTTCAATGAACTTTGTTGTTTTTTATACCTCAGATCTTCCATGAGGTGTGTATTCCATGGTAGAGAATGGAATAACTATATCAATTGGTTCCATAGGTTGGAACCTAAAGCATACCTAGAATGGACTATGTTTGGTCGAGTTGTGTAGGGCCCAATTGTATCCATGTTGTATGAAAAGAAGCCCCGCATCCCATGTGCATGGATGTTTGGAGTGATAAATCCGAATCATGTGAATAATCAAGTAGTTCACCACCTCTATCTAACCATCAATTTGTGGATGGAAGGTTGTGGACTTCATCATCTTGGTATCCATCATCTTCCATAGAGTGGACTAGAAGATGCGTAGGAACTTGTTATCTTGATCTGAGACAATGAACTTGGGGAGACCAAAATCGAGCCATACATGACTAAAATATAGTTGAGCAATTTCTTTAGTAGATATATTTTTATTACAAGTAATCATGATAGCCATTTTTGAAAAATGATCAACTACAACAAAAATATAGTCCTTTCCATTTTTTGAAGTGGGTAAACCTAAGAGAAAATCCATTGAGAAAGATTCCCAAGGCCTGGTTGGTTCTGGCAATGGCATGTACAATCCTTGATTCTTATTTTTTAGCCTAGCTACTACACATGGGGTGCAATATTTGAGATACCTTTCCACATCCTTTCACATATGGGGCTAGTAGAAGTGTTTCTGAAGAACTACCAATGTCTTTTATACACCAAAGTGTCTAGCTATCCTGTTGAAATGTGCCTCCCATATCATCTTATGTTGCTTTATAGCTATAATATAGATGTGCCCCATATGATAGTGGACATTATCTTGAAAATATAAATTAGAAACATGTTTACCTTTTTGAAGCACCTAATATGTATCATCAAAGGTAGGATCTAGTTCATATAGATCACCTCAAGTGGTAGTCTCATGTCCGCATAGGTCAAGAATTGTTGTGAGTGCAGTAATTAGTGGGTAGCTCAAACAATATATAACTATATTTTATCTCCCCTTTTTGTTTTTGATTATCAAATGGAATTTTTGAAGATATGTGGCCCAATTTTGGTGCCTCTCATTTCATAGTTTGTTCTATGTCTAGATGAATTCTAATGGTCTGTGGTCAGTGTGGATGACCATCTCTTTCCCTACGATGTAGTGTTTCCATTTTTTGTAGGATTGCACAATGGCATAGAGCTTCTTATCATATGTCAAATATTTCCTAACTGTATCAGTGAAAGTTTCACTATGATATGAAATAGGATGGCCATGTTGTATGATGATAGCTCCCATAGCATATTCAGATGCATCTGCCATCAACTCAAAAGGTTAATGCAAATCTAGCAAGGCAAGAACAGGGGTTGAGCAAAGTCTATTCTTCAAATTCTCAAATTCCCTTTGTTGTATTTCACCCCACTAAAATGTATCTTTAACTCCTCCTTTAGTCACTTAGGTTAGTGACCAAGTAGCATGTGAAAATCCAAGAACAAACCTATGACATAAATTTGTAAGACCCAAGAAGCTACAAAGTTTTGTCAGGGTCCTTGCTATAGGCCATTCTTGAATAACCTAAATCTTTTTTGGATCAGCATGGACCCCTTCTTCATTCACAATGTACCCAAGCTATTGAATTATTGTCATCCTAAATGTGCATTTTTCAATATTTGCATACAACTTGTGTTCCCAAAGAGTTTGAAGCACCTTACAAATATGTTGCAGATGTTCCTCCCATGTTCTACTATAGATGAGTATGTCATCTAGGTAGACAACCATGAATGAATTGGTGAAGGGTCACAAGATGTCATCCATCATCCTCATAAATGTTGTAGGTGCATTAGTAAAGCCAAAAGGCATAACCAACCATTTGAAGAGCCCCTCCTTAGATTTGAATGCAATCTTCTAGACATTAGTGGGATTGATGGGAATTTGGTGATAGTCATATTTGAGATCAATTTTGGTGAATAACTTTGCCCCATGGAGTTGGTCCAGTAGGTCATCAATCCTAGGGAGATGGTAGCAACTCTTCACAGTGATTTTATTCAAGGCTCGATAGTCAATGCAAAGCCTCCATGTTCCATCTTTCTTTGGTACCAAGATAATTGGGTTACCATAGGGTGAAGATCTTGGCCTGATGTGACCCTTTTGGATCAATTCTTGAATCTATATTTTTATCTCATCATTCTCTAAAACTAATCTATAATACACAAGACTATTAGGCAAAGGTGACCCTGGGATCAAATCCATAGAATGTTTTACTTGAAAATGTAGTGAAACTCCTATGGGTGACTTGAATAAGTCATCATATTCTCCTATGATTTTTCCCATCTACTTCTATTTTTGTGTTGACTATGTAGTCAAGACTACAACATCGGCCTTCTTGGATTTCTATAGTTTGACCACCATGAGAATGAATTACTTTGTCTTTTCTACCAATCTCTTACATTACTTGGCACTGATCGGGTAGATATATGTGGGATTTGGTACCTCTGGTACCCTATAACACTGTGTTCCAAGAGTGAGGGTGATTCTTTAGGTTCATGATTCATAGATGCCATGTTGAGAATACATGAATGGCTGACCAAGGAGTACACCACAAACATCTAGATTGACCACATCACATAAGACTTCATCTTGTAAAGGTTTTATTTCATATGAAAGAAGACACTGATGGGTGACACAGAGGTCTCTCCTTGGGCTCAACCACCTAGTACTATATGGCTTTGGGTGAGGCTTCATGGATATATTTAGACTTTTCACAACTTTAGTAGAGATTAAAATCTTTTGACTCCCACTATCAAGAATGAAATACAGAGGCTTACCTTTTACCCATAATTTGGAATGGAACAATCTTTCCTTATCATCTAGCCTTTCCTCACGATTATGTGATGAAGCAAACATGGTGTCAGGCTCAGCATCTACAATCTCTTCTTCATCCTCTTTGACTGTAGGTTGTGTATGAGACAGAGTAGTAGATGTTGAGTATTGTGATTCAGAAAGTAGTGAATTGATGGCTCGACATTCTTCTTTGGAGTGAGTTCCAATTTTGTGGTAATCACACCATTTTCTAGCCTTCCCCTTCTGAGGTTTCTTATCTTGAAACTCCCTTTGCTTCCAATTTTGGCCTCGTGTTTGACCTTCCTTATCATTTTTCCATTTTGAGGGTTGACTCTTCGTATTCTTTCTACCATGTTTCTACTCAATCTTCATTGAAAACTTGTATGCCTCATCAAGGGTTTCCAAATTAAAGAGTTCCATTTCCCCCCATATGTACCATTGTAGTCCACCATGATATTTGAGACTCTTATGTTTCTCACTTTATTGGATGCCCAATCTTGTAGACAAAGAATGAAAAATGTCTATTTAATCTTGACCAGATTGGTCCTTACCTTAGCAAAGTTGTTTCCACTGTATGTATAGATCATCATATGCTCTAATGGGATAGTATTCTTCATTTACCACTTCTACGAAATCATCCTAGGTAGGTTCTACCTCAAGGCCAATGTCATCTGTACTGAACCTCTTTTTGTACACTTCCCACCAATTTTTCATGGGCAATGATGCTTTCAAAAGAGAAAAAGTGATCTTTTCTCCATCAGTGAACTTATTTATAGAGAAGTAGCAAGATAATTGATCCAACCAATTTTTTCTTGCATCAACATTGATTTTTCCTTCAAATGTAGGAATATCAAAATTTACCTAAACCTTGAAGGGTATTGGGGCACTGAAAGGATGGTCCATGGATGAGGAGCCAGGAAGTGCAAATGAGGACCCAAAATTTCCCATCAAAATTTATTGGAGAATTTGGGGAGGTTATTATAGCATCTATGCTTGTTGCCATTAGAGGGCTTCATTTACCATTTCCTTGAAAGGATTATATGTCTCGGTGTCATCTACCATTTAAAGTCATTTGGAGAGAATAGGTGGATAGTTTGGAAGCTCTATTGTTTTCCACCCAAGCTTCTTGTACCATGACCACATCCTCAGGATCATACACTCTCAAGACAAACTGCTCTGATACCACTGATCCAAAATTTATAAGTTTTGGTTGAAAAATATTTCAAGAACACAAAAATAACATAGTAACAATGAATTATCTGAGAAGAGATGTTTTATTACTCAAGATCGCAATACAACTATATACTTATCTCTGGGAAGAAACGTCTTATTTTCCATTTTGGGTTACATCTTCCTTTATACACATTTTTAAAGTAGGGGGAGGATGTGTAAGGTCACCAATCCTGAGGGAGATGAATTGGTTCGACTTCCATGATTTAAAACAATACAGAATTTGGGGAATTACTATTTTTAGAAACTAATTATTTTTAGACTACACTACTAAAATTGAAATTTGGGGCACTTCCATTGGGTTTTTAGGGGTCACACTTCATCAATCAAATCTAAATGCCATATAAATTCATTCTCCTCATTATTATCTTTCCAACGGTTCAAATGGTGAGTCAATTGGAGCTATGGTGTAAAAGTTATGGCTCCCAAAAGTTCCATCATCAATTGGGGTGGAACCGTCACCCGAATTGTCGCCTAAATTGTTGCCCAGATCATTGTAGCCTCTAGATCTCCCATCTCATTTAGTTTCCAAATAATTATTTATTTACATTATTTATTACTATTTTTATAAATGTCAAACTAGGTTAATTCTATTTTAAATTAGAAATTGTATTTATTGCATATTTCTACCCTGAATTAATACACTCATACTCTTTAACAACCTAGGGATTAAACTCCATAACCTAAATCATTTGATGAACCTAACTTACTTTAAATACTACTCAAACCCTAGCCTTATATGCTCTTAGGTTTTGTATCCCTTTATTTTATATGCTCATATATTAGTTCTAAAATATTAGATTTGTTTCTATATTTAATTCTTTCAATCTTTCATAGATTAAATTTATTTAAAGGTTTAATATATATAATAGTTTGTTTTCTTAATCCCCAACCTACAATGGAAGAATTCAATAACCAATTCAATGAAACTGATAATACATAATTATAAGATTTCATTTCAAAACATTCAGATATGAAAGATGACCTTATCAATATTATCCATGAAGAAATTTAAAAATCAAATAATGGTCAATCTTCTACTACCCCAGATAACAATATTATTACACCTACTTTGGGGGTAACTCAGATTGCATAACAACTTATTATAAATCAATAACCTTTAGTAGAAGCTACACCTCCTATGTCTATTTTCTCCTATCCAAATATACAATCCCTTATGCATGATATTCATTCTCTTTATGCTAAGTTGTTACATATTGAGTAGGGTACCTCTAGGTCATCACATGCTTTAGATTCTTATGTTATTTTACATACACCTTTGGCACATCACATAGTAGAAACTTTTTACCATATGGATTCTTGGCACCTAAGATTACTTCCTATGATGGTAAGGGTAACCCAGAGCATCATCTACGATCTTTCAAGGCATCATGTTTGGACTCCATTTCTAATTATTATCTCCTTACTAAGTTTTTCCTGCATAGTCTAAAGGACTATGCCATACAGTGGTTCTATGATCTTCTAAATAAATTTATCATTCTACTCAATCCATTGGAAAATATGCTTATAGCACACTTTTTAATTAATATCAGTGATAAAATATCATATGTTAAAGTGGCACAACTAAAGGAAAAATCTAATGAGCCTATTGAAAAATATGTCTTGCAATATAAAACTATATTAGCAAAGATGACTAGCCCCATGGTAGATAGAGAGCTCCAAGACATATTCAAACAAAGTTTACTACCAGCATTGCACAAAGCTATCTTGTTCAAGAAGTTTTCAACATTCACATATTTATGCCACAAGGTGAAAGTAAGGGAAGTTGAGCTTCTCACTATGGGAAAATTAAAGTACATAATTAGATCAAAGTCAACTAATAAGTGTTATATTAAATGTCCATCCAAAGTAAGGGCCACTAAAAAAAAAGAGTGATCCAAAATCCATGATTAACATAGCTTCAGAGCCATATCCTCACTTGGTTTTATCAACTCCCCCATGGAGAGTTTTCACCAACCTTCTAGAATCATTAGCACATTGTTAGGTTGTGGAGCTAAAAGCTTCACTGATGTAGACATGGAGGAGGTTGCAGATGAGTTGCAGAGTGTCATAGTGACTAGCGTTGGTCTGGCCAACCAACGTTGGCAGGATTAGACAAGAATGCAACCGATGTTGGTGACCCCTAGGTGGATAGGGACCGACATCGATCGCCTGTGTGGTTCGACTACGAGTTTATTATGGGTAGTTAGCTAACGAACCAAGTGTTTGCATGATGAGAGCTATTTTTAGACTGAGAGATGTGGATCTAATTATTGTAATTAGATGTCTAATCATTGTTTGGATGAGATCTATATAATAGACTCATGGTTGTATTGGAAAGTTGTTCTAGTTTGAGTTGAGCAAAGTTAGCTCCTTCTGTGAGTGAGGTGAGCAAGGGTGTTCCTCCTAGTTCCACAGCAGTACCAAGGTGGGTGCTAGTTTTGGAGAGTCAGCAAGATTCTTCAGGGGTGTAGGATCTTGGTCAGTAGGTGTGCATGGCCTATATAGGAGATCTACATGGTAAGTAAGATCATTGATTTGTAGGTGTATGTGTGTGCAAGGTCAAGGTTTACAGGTGTGCAGAACCAGGTTGATTTGCAGGTGTGCAAGATCAGATAGGATAGCAACACAACAGGGAGCAGAATTAGGTAGGATCTACTTGGAGTATAGGTGTGTACTCGGATAGAGCAAAGAGGAAGGAAAGGGAGTTCCTTCCATAAGTATGGTCTGTTGAATTACAGGTTGTTGCAGGTTCATGGGAGATCTACTTGAAGTACTTTGAGTACTTGTGGAGTGCGTGGAGCACTTGTGGTGTGCGTGGAGCACAGGAGGTGAACACCAACTCTATGTTTGAGTTGTGTGTTGGGACCTGAGAGAGAGAGCTTTGAGGAGAGAATTAATATTCACTTGAGGTGTGGGAAGCCTCTGAAGAGGTGGTGGAGAAGAAGTGGCATCTTCTTTATTGTATTCTTTTCTGTATAAGTATTAATACAAGTTCTGTATTGTCTCTCATATCATGTGTTATTCTGAATTCTAGTTACTTGTGTTTCTGGTTAATTTCCGCATATTACATTGCTTGGTTTGGTAATCAACTGTATGCTTCCGGTGTTTCATGTACTCTGACAAGTGGTATCAGAGCTAAGGTTGCAGGGAGCAGGTTTTGTGTTTGGTTACAAGTCACTCTCAGGGGTTTCTGATCGAGTGGGAGTAGAGCAATGGCAGATCAATGTAAGCTAAGAATGGAGGAGTTGAAAAGCACAGATGGTCACTTACGGTCCCATGGAAAGAAAGAGTAGGTAAAAGCATATTGTTGGTTGGTAGTAGATCAGCATGAAGAAACTGAAGATGCAGATGTTGTAGGTGTTGTTGCACAGGATGCTTTGGAAGGTTTCTTGGATAAAGTTGAATCTTGGATAAAAGATTCGGTTGCCTCTTTCCATGCAGCCCCAGGTAGAGGAGCTGGCGAGCCTTGCCAAAGAATTGGCAAAGGGGAAGTGAAGCTGAAATTGTAGGCGGCTAACACACAGGTGTTGATGAAGGTCATGTAGGTCCCAGGTTTGGAGATATGGCTAATTTCTTCAGAAAGATTGGGTGATGAGAGATGCACAAGAACTCTCACAGTGGATGCACTTGAATTAGCTGGTGGTAAGAAAATAGGTACTCTTTATCTACTTGTTTATATTACTGATTCTTCTTCCATTACAGAGACATGTCTTTGTAGGCTTGGTCACATGAGCAGGAAGGAGATGCATGTTCTTAAGTAGAAGATAGATATATTTGACAGGCTTAAGAACTGGAAAGCCTTGGTGTTCTTGGAGGAGATGGCAGATGAAAACCAGTGGATGGTGCTGGATACTTCTGCGCAGGGCAGTTTGGACATGGGAATTGATTCAAAGGATCTCGCGGGTAAAAAGTCATCACTCACAGGCAAACACAAGTACCAGCGTCGGTCAGGAGGAATCGACGTCGAATAGACAGGTGCTGATGTCGGTCATGTGCAGATCAAAGCCGGTGATGTCAGGCAGGGTAAGACCGACATCGGTCATGAGGACCGACGTCGGCAGTAGGTAAGACCGATGTCGGTCAGGAGGACCGACGTCGGCAACAGGGACACTGATGTCGGCAGGGTCGGTAGTCAGGGACAGACGCATGGGAACTGATGTCGATTGGATGCAGACTGTGGAGTGACCGAGGTCGGTCACTGTAACGGATTTTGGGTGGAAAACGAGCTGTCAAGGAGTCTCAAACACCCATATGAAGGACTGAAGACGTAAGTAGGCCCTCAAATTCATTGTTCCTCTTCTTTATACTCATTGCTGATTATAGAGCAGGAAGGATCTAGGAAATAGGTGGGAGCAGGTATGAAAGCACAGAGATGAATGGATTCCTTAGTTGAAGAATAGAGTGAATGGACACGTGAGACAAAAGATCAGGTATATGGTCTTGAGGGAGCTACAGGACATTGGGACATGACTGATAGGTGATACCAGGTGGATGACAAAGCAGGGCTTTAGTCAATGTCAGTATAACCATTGTGTTTTTCTTACCAGGTGGATGATGGTCGCAACATTATCCTATTGTTGTATGTGGAGGATGAACTTGGTATAGGTTCAGACATATAGGGTTTTGTTGAGCTAAGGGTAAGGTTAGTTCAGTGGCATGTCATGAGCAGTTTGGAGCAGCAAAATTCTTTGACATGGGAGACATGGAGATCACAGGTTGATTTTGTCTCCAGTGGGAGTGGATGTGAATCAGGTGTTGGCAAGGTTCAGGATGCAGAGCTGGAGTACACTAAGGGCTGGATAGGTATAGTGTCCGAAATCACATGAGGTCTGGTATAGACCTGAGTATTCCCATGCAGTGGGAGCTGTCAGAGAGTTAGGAGCCAATTCGAGGAAGTGGGTTCTCAGGTATTTGAGAGGGACCAGCAGCAGGGATTCATGTTATGCAGGGTTAGGACTTCATTACATGTGTTTTTAGGTTTAGATGTGGCAAGGTACTCGGATGACAGGAGGTACACCATGGGATGTGTGGTGGGTTGTCTTCAGGATTGAGCTTGAAGAGGGATACAAACCAGGAAATAGATTAGATGGAGTACAGGTATAGGTATAGTGCAACTATTTATCTCCAAGTGGGAGATTGTTAGGTTGTGGAGCTAAAAGCTTCACTGATGCAGACATGGAGGAGGTTGTAGATGAGTTGCAGAGTGTCATAATGATTGGCATTGGTCTGGCCAACCGATGTCGGTCAGAGATCAGCCAGCGTCGATGACCCCCAGGCGGATAGGTACCGATGTCGGTCGCCTGTGTGGTTTGACTGCAAGTTTATTACGGGCAGTTAGCTAACGAACCAAGTGTTTGCATGATGAGAGCTATTTTTAGACTGAGAGCTGCGGATCTAATTATTGTAATTAGATGTCTAATCATTGTTTGGATGAGATCTATATAATAGACTCATGGTTGTATTGGAAAATTGTTCTAGTTTGAGTTGAGCAAAGTTAGCTCCTTCTGTGAGTGAGGTGAGCAAGGGTGTTCCTCCTAGTTCCACAGCAGTACCAAGGTGGGTGCTAGTTTTGGAGAGTCAGCAAGATTCTTCAGGGGTGTAGGATCTTGGTCAGCAGGTGTGCATGGCCTATATAGGAGATCTACATGGTAAGTAAGATCATTTATTTGCAGGTGTATGTGTGTGCAAGGTCAAGGTTCACAAGTGTGCAGAACCAAGTTGATTTGCAAGTGTGTAAGATCAGATAGGACAGCAACACAATAGGGAGCAGAATCAGGTAGGATCTATTTGGAGTACAGGTGTGTACTCGGATAGAACAAAGAGGAAGGCAAGGGAGTTCCTTCCATAAGTATGGTCTGTTGAATTGCAGGTTGTTGCAGGTTCATGGGAGATCTACTTGAATTACTTTGAGTACTTGTGGAGTGCGTGGATCACTTGTGGTGTGCGTGGAGCACAGGAGGTGAACACCAACTCTATGTTTGAGTTGTGTGTTGGGACCTGAGAGAGAGAGCTTTGAGGAGAGAATTACTGTTCACTTGAGGTGTGGGAAGCCTCTGAAGAGGTGGTGGAGAAGAAGTGGCATCTTCTTTATTGTATTCTTTTCTATATAAGTATTAATACAAGTTGTGTATTGTCTCTCATATCATGTGTTATTCTGAATTCTAGTTACTTGTGTTTCTGGTTAATTTCCGCATATTAAGTTGCTTGGTTTGGTAATCAACTGTATGCTTCCGGTGTTTCATGTAATAAAAAAAAGAGTGATCCAAAATCCATGATTAACATAGCTTCAGAGCCATATCCTCACTTGGTTTTATCAACTCCTCCATGGAGAGTTTTCACCAACCTTCTAGAATCATTAGCACATGTTTTAAAATAACTCCTGGAATGAAATGTCATATCTCTCCCTCCCATAAAAGAGTTTGATATGACATAACCCCTTCCAAAGAAATATGATTTTAATGCATTCTAAAAATATCATAGGTCACTAGGCCATACTACAAATTAATGCATCAACTTGAAACATAAGATACATGATTTAATAAAGGCCAACATTATTGATGTGGACATGCCCACAAAGGCACCCAAAGATAAATAAATGGAAGCTAAAGCATTGAAAATATTAATGGATCCATTTCCAAAGCATACACTTAATGAGGTAGGGGGAACTTTGGTTGTTTAGTATACATATTAGGGACATCCACCACCAACATCATATCATGCTAATATAGAGGATGCACACCCCCAACATAATATCATTGGTGTGTATCATACTACAGTACCATCTAGACCATTAGTTGCTCTCTCAGAGTAGGAATTTTTTTATGATGATTCAAATTTATATGCACTCTTTTTATGAGCCTCCATTGATCATCATCCTATTTAGAGTTTTATGGTTAACAATTTGTCAAGTATTAACATGTGCACTATCAAACTTTTATAACATTTTGGTTAGTTAGGGTAGAATATTTCTCCTACCAACATAATTATTCATGGTTTCAATGGCAATGTTCAAACTTCCATTAGGGAGATTATACTTCCACTATAGGTTGGCCCAACACATGTGGTCACTAAATTCTTAGTAGTACCTAGTGTGAGATCATTTGACATGTTATTGGGTAGGCCATGGATATAATATGTTTAATCCATTCCATCCACCATGCATAGATTCCTCAAGTACATACATGTTAATCAGGTGGTCACAATTGAAGGGATTTTAGATGAGTATCGTTTACCTATCCCATAGGTAGTAACACTATAGTTACCAATTACAATTCCAATCACAATTCTCATTAGTACACTAGAGAGTTTAGTCAAGCCACTAGTGTAAGTGTGGTATACTCCTACAGTGTTACCATGTATGCATACTCTCCCATAGAGACCCTAATTATATAGACCCCTACATCAAAGATATTTTGTAGATTCTAGAGGGCCTCCCTCTACCCCTTTTCTTCTAAGATTATTTTTATTGAGTTTTGAGGGTTATCAACATAGTGAACCCATGCTAGTTACAACATCTTCTATTAGATGGGTCCCTAAGACCCCTACAGTTCATAAGACACCCCAGTCAGTTTCATAATTTAGAAGCACCACTTCATGGGTAGTGTTAACTATAAATCACTTAGTATAATAGGTTTTAGGACTTTATTTACCTTTTCATATAGCATGCATGATTATTGTTCCTTTATTTGACAAAGGCCACAATAATAGTGAGTCTCCCATGAGACTCATTAGTTAAATTGTTCCTCCTTTCTTGTACATAGTTCCCTTATTTCTTGATCCTTGTATATAGTTTCATTTTAATTTTAATTATACATAGCTTATATCCATAAAATACAAAAACAATATAATATGCCAAAACATAAAAACATTCAAATATTTATTCAAAAAATACAAAATTTTAGATTGTAGGCATTGTCATGTTTACACCTCTTATATTTTATAGACATTACATATGCTAGCTATATAGTATAGTTAGTTTTTATCATACATACATTCTTCACTTATTCTTATTGAGTGTTGGCAGATACTTACAAAACCCAGGTCTACTACATAGATCTAGATTTGCTACTATTTACCCACTAAGGGCATATAAATATATAAATGGGTTCCTCATTTGATAAATTCACCCATTTGGGGGCATCCTATACATAGTTTAAATTTATAAGTTACATATTTATAAACTCTACATCATATATTTATAATTTTTATACCTTGATATTGATCATCCTACACCTACTTGGATTTTTTACCAACTACTACTAATTTAGACTCAGCTTATGTACACCTTTTCTCTTATACATATTTGTACCACATGTTCATGCATACTTTCATTTTTAGCTTTCCTAATTTATACTTTATTTTGTCTTTATGATTCTTCTATTTGAGGTCATTTGAATGACATTTTTATTTTGGATGTATGCCACTTTTTTTCATTGTATGTATGCTTTAGACATGTTCCCATGTACTTGTGTATTCCTTCCTTATTGTGTATGTGGATTTTTCAACATGTCCTTTCAAGTGTATCTAATCCAAATTACTTTTTGTGTGTATATTTGGATATTTGAACATGTCCTTGTATGTCTTGCTTTCTCATATTTAGTGTCATGTGCCCATGTCCCTTGTATTATGGCCCCTTGTCATACTTTTCATGACTCATGTGTGTTGTATGTATGATTTATTGTATGCATCATGACCATGACACTTTCCACTTACTTGTTACACACTCCAATTTTAGATACCATGAGGGATCTAATGCATCTCCCGTTCCTATTTAGTTTTTGTAATGGACATCATTCCCCATCCCCCTAGGTAGTTACTCGATTATTACTCAAATTTCTTGTTCATATAATTTTTTATATCTATCTTAATAGCCTTATGAATGCTAGATCTAATGTACATTGTAAAGTAAAAGCTTATGCTAAGATTATATTACATTATGATGTTATGCATGCACATTATAATAGTTTATTACATAGATATAATATATACTATGACTAACACACATCTTGTAGCATAATTTTCTAAAGGATAGTTCTTGCACATGTAAAAAAACTCCCCTCAAAAGAGGGGGCATTTATAGAATTTTATCACAGAGATCAAGCTATTTGAATGAACTAGAGTACAATTTTTAGCACATAGGCATAAAATACAAAAATCAATTTTAGGAAAACACAGCAGGAAATAGTGAGACATAAATTATTTTAGTTACATAGAAATTAGTATAGTTTGATATTAGAACGCAAATTAGGACAATAGCACCACTAGAAGTATTGTCCAGTGGCCTCAATTTAAATAAATTATAGATTTTTTAGAAAATTATAATAGGTATAGTCTAGGTTTACATAGGTTAAATTACATATTACTATTTTTGGCTTAGTTTAACACAGATTCATACAAATTTGCTTATATTGGGGAATCATGCATGGCATGATCATTCTCATTTTAGTTCAAATGTTTAGATACATATTATTACAACTCAATATAGAATCCATATACTCGTATATCAAATTTGGGGGCATGTACATGGTACATTATTTTTTTATGCTAACTTATGCACTAGTTGATCAGATGGAATGACAAACTTCATCTCATCATCCACATGGTACACACTAGACATCATGTTCTAAGTTACACACTAGATTCATGCCTTACTCCATTTGTAGTGGTTGTCATTCTCGAGTGGCTTAGAGATGCCTAATATTCCCAAGTGGCCCAAAGCTATTTTACATTTTAGAGTTACTAAGTGGTTGTAGATCTAACATATATAGTTTTAATTATAGATACACATCTTTAGTTACATCATACAGTTTCAATTTCAAATGCATCTACTACACATGGGTAGGCAATGATGGATTCATAGTCTACTTGAGTCCTTGATCCACCTACATGAGAGGGTTAAACACACCATCAGTCCAATCCAAGCTATTCATAGGTCATGATCCACCAAGCAAGGTAGACAATGATGGCTTTAAAACTAGATTAAGTTTTTAAGCCACCCACACATGGGGATTGATAAAACCATTAGCTCAGTCTAATTTATTCACCAATTAATCACTATTTACATGCACACACACTGGTTGTCACCAAGTTTATGCATTGGTTTGCATACCCAATGAGGTATATTTATTCTTTTCCTCCCTCTTATCTATTTAATTAGTTTTTTATTTTACTTTTGATATATCTTAAGTAAGGACTTATATATGCACATTTCATTTGTAGGACATGCAATGGAGCACATTTCACATACTCATATACAAATTCATAGGCTTTGCCTCTTAGTACTTTAGGTACACTTATTTTTACTTTATCTTAATCATTTTTATTTGTTTCATTTTTAGAATAAAGGGGGGGAAATGTAATCATCTAAAAATGACACTTGAGTGCTAAGAATGTTATTTGAGATTACATGTCCCTAGCTTAGCCCTAGACCTATCTTAGGGCCTATTTAGACATTTATATAATCTTCATGTGAGTTGTATGCATCTATAAACATCCTTAAATTATTTTCACACCTTCACTTCAGCATCTTAGTCCCTAGTGCCTAGGGTTATTCCACCTAGACATTAATGCCATAATTTATATAGTATTACCCTATGGCAGTAGTGTCCTAGTTTGGGTGTTATTGTCCTTTTCCTCCTTTTGTTACCAATGGATATCTTTTCAAATGAACAACCACATAGGGTTGGCCTAGACCTCTTTTAACACCTGCAAAAGCACTAGAATAGTATATATACATGAATTTAAGCCTTATAACCACTAGATGGAAATCAGATGCAAATTACACAAATAAACTCAGAATAAGTTATGCACAATCAAGGTTATCAATCCTTATATGCCCCATTTCTACATTCAACCATCTACAACATTATTAAGCTCATATTACTTAGGTTTCTAGTCTCAAGCACACTCAAAGCACTTAAGCAAACATTTATACTAGTTTCACTTGCATTTACACCAGCACATAGGTGGGGAGAACTACATCTAGATTTAACCCTCCTTAGATTATTAGTATGTAGGAAACTCTCATCATAACAAGGTGTTGAGGATGTCCATCCTACCCCACTAATACAAACTTTTTTATTTGTGATAACTATATGCCTTAGAAATATGGAGGTTTAGGGTTTACATATAAAATCAATCAAAATAGGTCACCTACAAGGAATCATAACTTGTGCACATTAGAACAAGCTTGGCAGACTCAGACACAAGTACACCCAAAAATCTCAAAATGGTTCTGCATAGAGTACATTAACACAAAAATAAGGACATTAGTACCACATGGTGATACTTTCTAATTAGGTCACTACAATCTAATAAGGGTTTTGACACTTAGATATTATTTATAATACTTAGATCAGCCCATGTCCTAGTTTGCAGCCTCTAGATCTCTCATCTCAGTCAATTTCTAGATAAGTATTTTTTTACATTATTTATTGCTATTTTTATAAAGGTCAAACTAGGTCAATTATATTAAAAATTAGTGGTTGTATTTATTACACATTTTTACCTAATTTACTATACTCAGACCCTTTAACAACCTCATGCTTAAACTCCATAACCTAAAAATTTGAATCAACAGGATATAGAGGAACACGAGACCATATACTCATGGGGTTGCACCATGTTAGCCCACTGGTATCATTATTTTTACCATTTTACATAAAAATTTTGTAGTAAAGGTATTGCATATTTGACATTATTGAATTATCAGACTTACAAGCACATTTTAGTTTCCATACCTGAGAGGTTTTTACATATAGGTTTTTACATATAGATTGGGCCTACCCATAAGTGTTTGTAGAGAGATGGACTGTCACAAATCTTGTGTGACCAAGGAGCACCATATACTGTCATCAATTATTATATTGAGTGGAAGCCAAAAATATTATTTGGAGACCCTACAAATAATTTTAGGGATGGGCTAAGGATGGGATTCAGCTGAGATAGGTTCAAATGAGCTATTGGTTGCACAACCATTATGTTAATGTTTTTGAAATATTTTAGTATGAGTGACATGATAGTTTGGTGTCACTCAGTATGTTTCACCTACACCATAGGTGTAGTTGAGGAATTCTTTAGACCTAGCAAGGCCAAGTATTAGATTAAGACAATTTATGACTAAGATAGATCTAATTCTAATGATGAATAGAGATCTGGTCATAGAGATACCTAATGTGCATGATGTGGGGGCTAAAAATTCCTTCATAATATGGTAGAGGAAACATAGATGTCTGATGTTATTTTTGGGAGATGGGGATATCATGGAGGATGTGTTAGTGTGGATCTTATTAGGTAAATTTATGGTATGTTGTTATTATATATTTATAAGTTTGGTTTAGTTTAGTAATTGACTTATTGAGTAAATATCTACCATATTATTTTGGTGTGTGTAGGTCCAAGAGATGAGGAGTACTAGGATAACACTATTAAGGCTACATTGTGAGATCTGATATGACATATCCATGATGTTGTTTTAGACAATGGGTTAGTGGAGAGGGCCATAAAAGTTGCAGGTATTCATGATCACCTTTTTGATTGAGAAACCATTGTCGCCACTACAAATAGGTGAGTAGTAGTAGATAAAGATAAGGCACATGTTGAGCTACGGAGGAGAGATATGCCCACCCCTGATGCTCTAGGTGGGGTAGGTGGTAAGATCATGGATTATTTTATTCTTCTACAAGGATATCATGGAGATTTATTAGCTAAGGTGTTTATGTTATGGGATAGAGTGTAAAGACAAGTCTTGATCTAGATCTAGATGGAATACAAGAGAATCTTGCTCTAGTGTATGTATCTAAGAGTGGAGGTGAGGAGGCTAGTTCTGGTGACCAAACTTTGATTATTGAGTGGATATATTATTGTAATAAAATTTATTTCAAGTTATATATATCCATGTAATTTTTGTTACATGGGTAGTGTGTTACTTGGCATTTTGATTTGTGGCATTGTTTATTTGATTAAATGTTGGATTATATTTATTGCTCATGTGTCAAGATATAAATATGTGTGTTTAACTAAGGAATGGTAATTAGTTTCTCATATGTATATGGATGATTGAGTTTATATGTATAGCAAATTAGGAATGTTAGTTTTTAGTGTAGTTTTAAAAGTATCATAGTATATCTGAGTGTTGATCATGGAACTATATCCTAAACTATTTGAAACATGAAGATAGAGTAAACAAATGACCATATTGTTCATGTTATGTAGATGTAAAATTATATTCTAGAACCAATACTTCTCATGGTGCACTACTAGTAGCTATATGTGTATATTCTACAACAAATAGTTTAATTGGATATCATACAAAAATTATGTTTTGTTCTCTATGATTTTTATCAAATATCTTAATCAGTTGTCATTTTGGAACTATGTTTTTCTCTTTGTCATCTCTGCTAAATATCTTAATCAGTTTTCATACTAAAATTAGTGGTTGATTTTTTTCCATTTTTTTACCATGCTGATATAAGTAGGTTAAGCTCTATGAACTAATTGATGTCATTGTTGAATCTATGGTGAATGAGATCTCATAGAATTAAGTGTCCTATAAATTACATTGCTCATAATCTAAGTAACTAAGGGATCCTAAAAGGAACATCTTATGGTAACTCACTCATATAGGAGTGTGATCTAGGAGAGTGTGGAGAAGGATATCTCAATGTCCCCTATGTGAATGTTATCATGCCTCTATTAAAATATTAATCAATACAATCTCTGAGTGCATAATAGTTATTATCCCAATGTTTACTGATTTTATGATAATTACAATATGGTTTGTTTCTTATTCATTTTTGTAAACACCCTAATTTGGTCAAGAAACTACAAGTACTATGTCTTTTGTTTCTCTTTCACATAAGGATCTTAGTGATGGTTATAGTCCTTCTTCACTATTCATCTTGAGTCTTTTGATCTTTATTATGTCTTATTTTCTCTATTTTTGACAATCCCAATAGCACAGGTCACCTTTTCATAGTCTCAATGGCCCTTAGCCTATTATCCCTAATTTTTTCTATGTTTTAAGCCTTAGGACATTAGCACCACTTTTAGGAAAATAGTGACACATGATGCTAGTGTCCACTTGTGGATTTAGTGTCTTATGGGCCCTTTCACCCATGTTTGAGTCTTAACCCCTCCATGACCCTTATCTTATATTTTTTATATTTTTTGCATGACTTGTTGGCCAATAAATAAATTATTATATTCAAAACAAATATTTTCTAATATAGAGAGCCTCATAAGGAATTTTACATCTATCACTTACTATTTTGGCACCTATTTACATAAAATAAACTAATAGTACATCTCAAATACTCTACATACTACTCATTTTTGATGCCTAGATATTTTCATACTTGATCAAAGAAGGGCTTAGGAAAATTTCATTCTAGCATACCATGCAATTTGATGGTGCATTCCCTAAGGGAGAACTACATGTGATATGAGACCCCTAACATTGGGGTTAATATAGGCAGCAATCAAGATAATAGGGGTTCTACTTCACATGAATCTAACATTCCATAACCTAGTTTTTCCTTTCCTTTTAAATTTTATTAGTTTATTATTCCATATGTTTAGGTATTTATTAGGGTTTTAGAGAAGATTCAACCAAAATAGTGACATAGATGAGATCCTATATGATATAGAATCACCTACATGACCTCTAAAAACTCTTATAGCTTCCTTAAAAGTTATAGATAGTCACTACATAAAGGACATTAGTGCTATAATTAGACACTAGCACCACATGGAGCACTATCCTAAGAGGGGGGCTACTGTTTGAAGCTATATCTTGAAAACTAGTCAAAATATGAAAAACTTATATATGTCTTCCCATCCATTTCTAGTACCCTAATCCATGAAAAAATCTATGTATGTCTAGATAATTTCTTTTTCTCCTTATGGGAAAATTCTTTTGAATAAATAATTTTAATTTTATTCCATATTAGCAATAGACCTAGCCCTTTAATCTAGCTTAGGATTTACATAATAAAATCCTAAAAAGTTAAAACATTTGGTGAACCTATCTGACTTTTAATATTGCTTCAAAACCCTAAATTTTATTTAGGGTTTACCTTTTCTAAATTTTATACATTAAATTAGGGTTACAAAAATTTAGTTTTTTAATATTTTGGCATAACCTAGTTAATTTAATTAATCCTATACTAGGGTTTTATTTATTTAATTTCATTTAAATATTTACAACACAACCCTAAATCAAAACCTTAGATCCACATACTAGGTCCCCATACAAATATTAGCAATTAGGGTTTCAATCACAATCCTATTTTCTATTTATAAACTTTGTTCAAAACATTCACACATTACATACATATTTATGTTAGATTAAATTATACCTCTTATGTGTGTATTGTTCCTTGTTTACACTATCTTCTTTGGCAAGTTTAAAATGGCATATAAAAATTCTTCTACCCCTCATCCACTTGATGCGCTCTTAAATTTCTCTCATGATTATAATAATTAATGAACCAATTTTCAATATTATACATTAGAGCATGATAATGAATTCATTTATAATGATGATGATGACTATTGTTATAATGATGGAAATGAGGATTATTATGATCATGACAATACAAATTAACATGAGGATATAGTAGATACATCATCTTCTCTTTCCTCTTATTCTTCTCTTACTCCTAAAAAATCAAATTAACAATATAATACCAAAAGAAGCTCTTATTGGTAGTGTTTTATTCCAATGTTATGCTAGCTTTTCAACTACTTTTACTACATTATTTAAATTAAATCAATATAAGTTCACTACACAAAAATCACTTGTGCATGCTTCAAGTAAAGTAGATAATAACAATGTATATTCTTTACCCTTTTCAATTATGTTTCAAAAAGCAAATACAAATGATATTACACCTTTTATCAATGCAAAAACTAAGGTATATGAAATTATTTTATCACCCTCATTCACATTTCAAGCTCAATGAAATGATTATTTGCAACAAATAGATAATGCACATGTCTCTAACTATTTTCCTATATGTCATAATGTGAAAAAATAAAACATGGTTGTTACTTATCCTTACCTTGATTCCAAAATAGAAAGAAATAATCATGCTTGCATTTCAAAAATGACTAGTGAACTATTGCCTTGTATTACACCTACATATGATAATACATTACATACTAGTAAAAATTTAAAGTCTTCTCTTTCTCTTAATGAGCATGTGGATGATACTTATTCTAATATTACTTATTTAAACTAATTAAATTTTAATTTTAATGAACCATGGGATAATGATGATTATTTTTATCATGATGATGATGACATATAATCTACACCTTCTACTTTTACTATTACCTCACATATCTCTCTTGTTCAACCAAACAATAGGTCACATGTAAGAACACACACACACACACACACACACACACACACACACACACACTTATTATTATGTGCATAATTTCCATTAACTATAGAATAAATCACCTTAAATTCAACTAGTATATGATATTCCTTCATAAACTAACAATATAAAAGATACCAATGAATCCCCCTTAACCCCCCTTACTAAAGTAGAACCTATTCCTCAAACAAACCCAAACAAGGGTGATAGTTCATTTACCTTTAACTAAGTCCAAGCTATCACACCTCAAAAGGTTATGGAGATCACACTGACCCTTTCTAAAAAATATTTACAATCTAATAAACTAATGGCTAAAATAAATAATAAAATCCAAGCATTAAGTGAACCCCTTGATAATGATAATATACCTTTACAAGTGTTAATTTATTTAATGCATGTTATGGGTGCTTTGCAAAAACAAGTAGATCATCTCACTTTGGAGAATGAATCATAAAAATCTTAGGTTGATGCCAATGTTATACATAATAACCTTATTCCACATAGAATCTCAACTATGACGTTGATGCACAACTTTAAAATATAGTGTTACCTATCTTTAATGGACAAGGAGATCCATATTTACACCTTTAGGATTATGAGAAAGCCATGGCTCATATTACAAACAAGTTAATTCTAATACAAGTGTTTCCAAAGTCCCTAAATGGGAAAGCACTAGATTTATTCTACCATACACTCCCTAATGGATGTTTACATACATATGATAAATTAGAGATAGTCTTTCTCAGGGATTATATAAAGAATAAGGGACCTCTACTCACGCATGAGAGATTACCTTCACTACACCTGGGTGAGATAGAGCCTACATCAAAATACATTCTATGGTTCAAATCTTGTTTATATTTTTAATTTATCAACAAAGAGATTTATAATTATGGTACATCTTTGCTAGAAGTTTAATCTATCCTCTTAAAGAAGGATTATTGTATAAAACATCTAAATCATTCAAAAATATATGTAATGTAGTTATAGCATTAGAGGCACAATTTGGATTAGTAATTACATAGCCAGAGGGATATTTGGCTATAGACCCCTCAGAGCCACAGTCATCAAATTTTGTATAAGAGCCTATTCCACTTCCAATTCATAAACCAGTGGAATAGAAATAACCAATAAAAATACTTTGTAAGGGCATAGAGCCACTCTACACAGCATAGTCTATAATGAATAAATCACAAGATATATGTAGAGGGGATTTAAAATTTTTAGATAAGGTTCAGCCTCATGACATCTTGCTTATACTACTAGATAAGGGGATGATCACACTTCCTTCAACTAATCATCATCCAACACACCATTTTCATTAGGTACCACAAAAGCATTATTATCATTTTTACCATATAAATGGACATTTAGATAACCATAATTATTTACTTTGAACTCACATCAACCATTATGTTAGTAGAGGCATCATAGAGTTTACATAAGGGGCATCGGGTCCTCATTCACCACATTCTCCTAGATCACACTCCTTTATGACATTTATCCTAAGACATTTCTTTTAAATAACCATTAGTTACTCATTGTATGAGCCTTGTGACTTTTAGGAAAACCATTTATTAACAATCTCATGCATCATAGCCTCAACAGTAATGGCAAATAGTTTATAGAGTTCAGAATGCACCTCTAGTGCATACATTGATTAATATATTTGGGAACATCTACAAACCCAAAGACACAATTTTAGTACAATCACCAATAAAAATCTAGGGAAATAATTACAAAACTTAGAATGTACCTCAAGTTCACAAACCAATTAAAATATTTGGTAATAACTATCAACCCAAGGGTACATTTTCAATTCAAAAACTGATAAAGATATATGGTAATCACTACAGATATCAGAACCCAGCTTCAATGTGCACATTATTAAGATATTATAAATTCATCATAAAACTTAGAGTGTAGCTTCATAACATCAACTAATCAAGATTTTTGCATCAAAGTCTACACATTCATACACTACTAGTGCATCACAAGCAGCTCTAGTTTCATAGTCTATGTCTACATCAACATAGAATGAGTAGTATAGTCATTGATTCTCTATGTCATCCAGGTTCAGATAGGTCATATGACCATCACATGTTACACATTCATACATCTTATTAAATATAAACCAAAAACCATATACCAATAAAATATAAAAACTAAAATCTCTTGAACATATGCCTAAAAAATTCATAAAACATATGCAAATCAATTAAATTTACTTCAACTAAAACAAATTACAAACATCAACATTTCAAACAATCAAACTAATTTAATACATAATAATATATAAAATATAAATAGATCCACTTACCAATACGTAATTCCAAATTAAATAAAAACCATTTATATATATAACTCAAAACATGATTTCAATACAATTATGGTGCATCACTCAATGAGGCAAACATGAATATTAGGACTAGATTCCTCACTCTCACTATCATACAAATCAAAATTGAAACTAGAGGTCCCATTATATTTACATTACCTTGATATATGGCTATGCCTACTCTCTCTCTTGGTACATTCCCAGCTTATCCCTACACTCTGCATACTCTCGATGAAGTCATATGTAATCATCTACCATATGACTACTAACCCCACATAGAGAATCAGAAGTGGGCATGCTATGCCTCCTCACCTTAGCATGTAACTCATCTCTATATTCTACCATTCTCCTAAACAC
>JARHVA010001777.1:1750000-1777500 GCA_037957365.1 Torreya grandis | reverse complement strand
ATCTGGCTCTTCCAACTGAACTCCATCCACCTTCTCCCTTCTTCCTTCCTTGTGTGGGTTCCTCTAGTAACAAAAAATTTCATGGAGGCAAGAGATTGGAGGAGAAAATGAGACTTCAAAACTCTAAATTGGTTTTTACATTTTTCCCCCACTTTCATTTTTTTTTAATTATTATTTTTCTTAAAATTGTAACTAGTCCCACCACATAATTGGTTAACCACTAAGTGGGTTTAGTTATGACCTCACTTGCTTTAGGCTCCACTAAAGTAATTTATTAATACCATAAAAATATTTATTTATTGAAACATTTTAATATTAATTATTTAATCTCTCACCTATTAGGTAGCAAATATATAATATTTTATTTTTAAAAGATTTTAATAAATATTTACTTGTTTATTTACTTATTATGAACCAAGTAAGCTGTTAATTATTTATGGCAATAGCTAAATGGTTATGACCATCATTTACTCAGTCTTAATTACTATCTATCCATAAGACCCAACACTTCTTTGTTATTTATTCACATAGTATGTAAGCACAGATACTTTCACCTGAGGTCAGTACTCTATCAATAATAAATATAATTATAATGTGCATAATAATAAGCTCATAATCAGGGTCTTGAATTACCACTCTCAAGAATTCAATGAATAACATATCATATAATTGATGTGCATAAAACATCCATAAAATAATCAATAACTAGTAACATGAGTAATTACATATATATACATAGCCAAAAATATCAGTATATCAAGACAAATCATAAACCTAGATTAGTCCAATAATCCCACCTAACAATCACAAAATAATCTCATCTATAATATAGAATAATGCATACAAACAGACTCAAATAAAATTAGGATAACACTAGGCATCTCTTGCTAAGATTTCCACACATCTAACAGGGGCATCCTTCTATGACAATTCGATAAAGATAAAGGTGTCTACAGTGGTTCAACATAAGGGTATTACATTCTCCCCCTCTTATAAAATCATCATCCTCGATGCAAAACTCTACCCAATAGGTGCAATAATAATTTGAGTTTAGAATTAATCAAGATTTTATGATTTAAATTCCAAGGTTATTTACATATGTTAATATTATGAATATTTTACTACTATATTTTACAATTAGTGTTTGTTTTAAATAAATAATTATGATGACATTTTTATGATTAGTTCACGTAGTGTCAAATGGTCAAACTATCATCCACTCCATTTTCCTATCATCTGAATCACAAGAATATTCTACAATAATATAATGCTAGCTAGTAGCATGTATAACTAGAATTTTATCATGTCACAAATCCTAATGATATATCTTATCAACATCTCATGGTGAAAGTACACTATGTTGACATGAGAATAACCCCTAGTAAATAATATAGGGCAATACTAAATCACACTGAACTATGAAAAACTATTATGCCAATGAACTGTGTTAAAATAAACATACATATGCATAAATTACTAAGTAATAGTTGCATGCAAAGCATCTACTTAGACCTCCCATAATCAACATAGCATCTTATACCTCCTAGCTAGCTTAAACATCACTACGTAGACCTCCCAACTAGTAAAATAATAAGTAATAAATAACGACCATGTCTAGTAGAGTGGAAAGGATGGTATCTTGACTTGAGTGATATGTTCTCCATCATAGTCCCACTAGCTATATTCTAAGCTACTTCTTCTCTCCCATACCATGCCATTGGCATAACAATTATGCACATACATATACATGGGAAACTAGCACAACAATCACTAAAATAAATAATAACAAAAATCATTCGATCATGTAAAATTATAAACTGATATAAAATGTGATCAAGTGATCAAAATATTTCCAAAAACAATACAAATTGTTAGTCTCAACAACAATCCAAGTAATTAAAATCACAACCAAAAATCTAAACTATTAGTTTCAAAAACAATTTCCATAATTGACCAAATATTTAAAACATTTGCTATGGCCCTAACCTATCACATGTATGAGGATAGGAATAGCCGACTGAGGCTTTCTTATCCCTCTTTGATGTTATATCACATTTCTCTATGCATTCATTTGGTTAGTAGGTCGGCCTATGGAGTAACCATGGCCTAAATAGACTATATATAGGAGGTAGAGGGTAATTGTTTATCATCATATTGTGAATTATACTCTTATTGAAGCTTGTGGAGGTTTCCCCCTCAAAGTGGCTTGTCTATTATCATATATTCTGATATATTTTAGTCATATTTGGATATATTTATGCTATTCTACTCTATTGTTGAAGTAATTTCATTACAACATTCAAATAAAATAAAATAAAATGCTAGTTTCAAAACTAATTTAAAATAAAGAGCAATCAATTAAAATAATTTTGGAAAAACATATAGGAAAATAAATCACATCACACACACTATGTGACTTTACAAGTCACCCAAGGGGAGAAGGAAAAAAATCGTCTCAATTACCTCACAAAGGTAAGAGGCATCTTGATTACCTCCCAAAATTTTGAGGCATCTCAAATACCTCCCAAAGGTATGAGGAACATTGTCTATTACCTCCTAGAGGTAATGAAATACCTCTAAATTACCTCCTAGAGTTAAATCAATAACTTCACATCATCATATGTAATAGTGTTTCAATACGTATCAATTGCACAAATCCCATACTTAGTATCCCAGTGCTATAAAAGTACACAAAATTAATCATATTACACCACATCTATTACTGTCATGTGACCCATATGATGTCAATTAGCATATCCCATAAATCACAACCATGTCAAAAATATAACTTGTTGAAATTATACAACCAAGGTACTATAAAGTGAAAATATCTGAGTGTTTCCCACTTACTACTGCCCTATGCTATAATTATTCAAATTGTCAAAAAAGGGTAACCACTAACAATATCTACATAGAGTGTCATAATGTCCCAAGGTAATACAAGGAGAGGTTATACCATATATTACAACTATACATCACCACAATCATTGTTCCAATGAGACATCAATTTATATTAGGAAGGGTTATTATTTCACATAAAATTTACACACAATGGTTACAAATAAGGTTTCCAAAACACATACACAATTATACAACTAACCTTAACAACATAACATCATGCAATTATTCAGTCATACACACATGACATTCGCACAACAAGGTTAATTACATAGCACAGCTCCATTGTATGTAAGGTTTAATGAGTGTACAAACATTACAGGGGTTTTAAAAAAATAATTTAATTGTATATACGCACAACTTCACATGTTAAGGTCACACATGAATGACATAATTATTAGTCTTACATAGTTTCAAGATAACTTCACATGTTAAGGGTTTCATATAGGGGTCAAGACAAGCTCATAGGCACAATAATGGATATATTATTTCTGATGTCATCATTATCCATCATCATCCTCTGTTGAAGCCACAAAATAACATACATATACAACAATACCCATAATTGATGAAACTGACACAACTAGAATCATTTCAAGTATACTAAACGAAGAGAAGTATCAAGAATTTTTATAACATATCTAACCAATCAAAGGAGATAACATGTTCCCTTTGTAAATATCAGCAACACTAATTACCCTATTTATCATAACTACCTTTTTTTGATTTCACTTTATGGAAGTACCCATGCAAAATCCAAGGTCTTTGTGCTACATAATCAAGGTAATCTACCATAATCATTGATCCCTCATGAGTTAATATCTGATGGAAGAAGGTTACAAGTTTTTACTTGATTCAATATTAATAGCTTGATTTATTTTTCATCATTCTTTTTGTTTTCAATTTATTAATTCTAATTTCCTCATTAGACATAACACAAAGTAAGAAATCTCACAATGACTCTATTAATGAGACAACCTAGTTCCTAAATGGATAGAAGAAACCAATGATAGATCTCAAAAGGTTTATAAAAAGGAAAACCATTCCTACGTAACCTCGTAATAAGTTTAATAGATTAGGTATCATCATAAAGTGACATAAAGTCATGAACATAGACAACTTAGACTTACTCCAGGTATTTACATGGCCAAAATGACCCTACAAGTTGTAAACTCCTCAAAGAACAATAATCATGCAATCCATCAATATCTTATATAAATATAAATAAAACAACTATATTAAAATAATCTACTAAGTTACTAAGTCTTTCAAATAAGTATATAATATATTATTAAATGATACTTTCTTCACCCTACTGAGAGATAATTATTTTTTTTAACTATTCACTTAGTAACATTTCATCAATTGGATAAGTATATAATAGACTTATTATTACCACCTTTGCCTTAACACTATAAGGTTATTTACATGTTAAAAATAAGCTAAGTTATAAGAGATGAAGCTTTGATCAAAGAAAAATTAATTCAAGAGATATAATATCTCCCCATAACTAATCTAAGACATAAACATGTACTAAAATATTATAAATCTCACTAATTTACTTATATAAACCAATAACCACTACATACCATAAATAGTTATCACTTCCTCTTCACTAACAACAACACTATCATCTCTATACCTCACAAACAACATAATGGTAAATAAGAGCCAAAACACTCTAGAATTGTAATCATGTCATGTTGGAAGCTTGAGGAATATGAATCCTATACTCTACCTCTAAAATAGGGTTAGTTAATTATAATATAATACTTAGGGAGTGCAATAAGATAAATAAAAATACCTCACAATACACATACAAAAACTACACAGTCATAATCAATCATTAAAATACACTAACTTTTATAAGTAGTTTTATATCACACACTAGATATAACACAAAACAATAACCATAAGTATAGGTATGCCAATGAATTCACCAATTTGACTCATGGAAAATTTTACCCAATCTCTAACCTTATGATTAATAGTTCAACTTACAATCTCAAATCATTGTGAGTACAACCGAACAAAGAAATATTATGATGACAAGTTTAAAAACTTCATCATGAATACCAAATTAAATTCTCATAGCTCTCAGTGTTAAACCCAAGTTATGATACCAAAATTTAATGCCCAAAAATTCACCTAAAAAATTTAAACAAAACCCTTAAAACACAACCAATTTATTTTATAACTTTGTCTTCACTCAAGTGAACGCTCCAACTAACAGCCCATCCACATACATGCACAATATGATTTCATGCATATTATAACTCATTCACACTAACAAGGAGACCTTAAAGGAACACACTTACAAACAAAGCATGTTGCCTACTACCTAGCTGCTCACATTCAATCATAGAATGCGAGCTTCATCAAGGTGTTTGAAAAGTTGGCTTCCATAAAATTGTATTGATTATACTAGAATCGATTTTCATCTCTGTGCTTGAATTATATACTCAATGGTATTCAAGTATAGTCACACCAATTATACCAACACTAAATTGCATCCCCAATGGGATAAATGAAATATGCCAATGATTCGACGACAAGGAGGCATTATAACTAAGACCTCAAGTATAGTAAAACTAAGAGAGAAACCAAGCTCTTGTTTAACTCAAACTCTCATAAATCACTATACCACCCATGTATATGTTAATCAAGGTTAACCATTCGTGTTAAAGTGAAAAAACTCAATCTTGAAGCAAAAAGTGTTGGCTAGCTCACCCCCTGGTCTAATCTTAAAATTATTAGATCACCCAAGAAATGGAAATGGAAAAAAATACTTCCTCAAGGGGAAAATAATTTCTAAAATATATTCCAAATTGTATTAGCTACACCCTGTCACTAGGAACCTACAAAAATAAACTACAGCAATTGAAATGCTAAAACAACTTAGCATTCAAAATGGGTTTTTACGCTAAAAATTATTATGCTAAGAAAAATTATGAATAAATTGGGTTTGTGTTGATGCCTCTATGTGTACCATAGGGGTTTTTAGTGTTCAAATAACACTTCTCATTTTAGAATTCAAATGATTAAGAGCATGAGTAATAGGTTATGGCAACTTGATGTCACCTATGGTGAAATAGTGGCAGAGATATGTATTGGTGTTCCACAAATTTATGAGTGATGGTTTTCATCCATCATGGTCCATTATTTATGAATTATAGAAAATCTATGTTAATTCTTACTGAATTATAGTCTAAATTTAAGCTATAAACTAGTCTAAGTGGATATTTCTAATGACGTTTAAACTAAAGTGATATGGTGTAAAAAGGAGCAAAGAGAAGGGTAAGGTAGAAAATAAATGAGTCATTGCTAATTTTAGTTTCAAATATTATGAAAAAGCATCAATTGCAACTGAGTATGCATTCAACCAAAATATAATGCAACATAGCCTAAGATCAAATTCCACTATATACTAGGCAAACTTCAAAGGATAATGTAAAGAGTAAACAGTAAGAACCAAGTCTACTTTAAGGATTTACTACTATAATCAAATAGAATTTTCACATCTAAATATAGAGTAAAATGAAATGAATAAAGACCTAAAATCCTCCAACTAATCTATCATATGAACAAATTATAAACCCTATAATTAGGAAATGCAACCCAAAATTAAAAGAAATTATTCAAATTCAAGACATAAAACTAGCAATTGAGAGAAAAGATATATTAGTAATTGGCATATCAAATATGGACAATCTTTGTATAATTTATTGATTATATTAATTTATTCAAGTGTATAAAATTTTCTCAAAATTTATCTCTCCTTATAATAGGGTGATACATGACTTTTATATAAATACAAGGCAATGCATCGATCAGTTATAATATATACTTGTACAAAAGATAAGGATAGTTGTCTTTATCAGTCCTAAAATACACTTGTTCTTCACAATTAGACTGACCCAAGGGAAATATGCTAATATATTAGCATATGCCTTAAAAAATAATATTCCTATCCTAGATATTATAATGTTTTTATCAAAAGGAATATTATCTACAAGGTGGGCCCATTGCTGAAAGGTCCCCTTATTGATTTCGTAAAAGTTTCATTACCTTCTGATGTTGGTCCTTGATGAGCTCTATGTCCATATTTGGCTTCATTAGGCAAACATCTTCTTGATCAACCAAGTCATCCAAGTCTTGATCACCCTAGCCATGTCTTCCTTTATGCTCCTTGCCTCTACAATTTTCTATTATGAAAATCATGTCCAAAATTCTCCTGTTGTCCCTACCAAACTAGCCCTAGCTCTTTCTTCTAACTGATTGCATGACCAAAGTGACCCTATATTTTAATTTATCATCATCAATGATTTTAATTTTAGTGGTCTTGGTAGTATTTAACAACATTATTCCCAAGATCTGCTCAACTCTAATAATCAATCCTTTATCATCTATAAATAGCCTATTCAAATTCTTTATCCAAGTACCTAAAGCTTGGGCCTTGTCCACTATTATTCCCAATATGTTGTTTAAATGTGATAAGTTAATAGTCTTAAACTTAATAATATTATTCCTAATCACAATTTCAATTAGATCCCTAACTTGGGTTTCTAACTTTTACCACTCTATAATTAACTCCTTGGCTACTTTACCTTGCTGGCTTAAGGCATCCTATCTTAGTTTTATTGAATTTTAATAATTGAACATATCAAATAATGAGGCCTCAAACATGTTCATCATGGAGTCAAGGACTAACAAAATGGCTTGGGTTTCTATATTTTCCTTCTCTCTTTCTAAGTTTTGGATCCTTTGTTTCATCCATTAGACCGCAACCTTTGCTTGAGTTGATTGAACCTCAATCAAGCTCTCAACATCTTATTCATGCATAGTGGTCTCACCAAGTTATTTTCCTCCCACTAGGGTTAAGATTATAAAGGTCTCCACCTTTTGGAAGGTAAATTCCTCATTTCCCACCATGGTTATCTTGGTGGTGACCCTTTCCAATCTATCTATCTCTAGATTGAATTGAATAGTGGTAGATGAGCCTATGAATTTTAGAGGTTTTAGGACCTTTACACTTGTGATTCATAACACTCCCAAATCATCCATATTCCTATTTTATGGTCTTAGAGAGACCATTATTCTCCTTTCTTCTTGATCCTTTACCATATCCCTAATGCATGGCTTCATGTCATCATGTAATTCAACATTAGTAACCTCTATAAGTGCCTATGAGTGAGAGAGATAAGGAATCTTTTGCAATTTCTCATAAATAAACTATTCAAGGATGATTGGTCCATGAATGTGGAATTCATCATTTAATAGATTTACTTCACCGGTGGGGTGAGTGAAGTTCAATCTTGGTTTCTTATTTGGTCCAATAAGAACCAATGCTAACTCTACCTTCCTCTTCTCTTTGGATGCCACAAGGACTATATCAAGAGCGATCTCTTTCCCTTTCTCTCCTCTAGTCTCCCCTACTTGGATTTGAGTTTTTTTAATTAGTTCCTCTTCTATATCTATGTCATATACCTCTACAAGTTCCTTGAGGGCACCCTTAAGTGTCTCTTCTAGTTCTAAAGAAATCATATTTATATATTGAATCGAGGAAGGTGGATTTTGGGGTAGTGTTGAAGATGAGGGCCCCTCTCTAGGTCTCTCTTCCAATTTCACTTTTCCTAATTTCTCCTTGCCATGGCCTTGATCATCTTGCTTTTACACAATCTAACCTTGACATTATGGCTACTCTTCATGAGGTTTTTCCTAGGCTATTCTCGATGGTCTAAGCAATAAGTGATATTTTAAAGGATACATTTTCCATGTCTCTCTAGATGGTTTATCATCCTTGATCAATATATGTTCAAGTTTGATGTTGTGCCCTTGGATCTTGGTCAATACCTCTTTATAATTCTTGTCCTTAATGTAAATTTTATCATGAACACTAAGCTAATGCATGTACATAAGCTTGGGGAGATTATTCTCCTTTAAATGATTAGTCACTATATTCTTAGGATCCCACATCTTGAGTTCATCAAGTTAAAACCCAAATGAATCCCTATGCTTGGCCATGGTATCAACCTATTTCCAATATTGAAATATGGTCCTCCTAATAGTTAGAGGGAAAGGGTGGAGAAGGCCCTTCCTATTTTCCTTACAAATTTCATCAATGTCATGAATGAGTTGGGAGGTAATTTCTTGCTCAGCCAGCTTGCTAGAAACATAAACTAACAATCTATAAGGCTGGGACATGATCCCCTCAATCTTGATCACTGTATAATCATGGTAGAACTAAATATCAAACATCAATTCAACATACTTCTTGATCAATGGATGGACCCTAGGCATGGGAACACCTGTGATGTCCTACACTATATATGGGTACACACAGTCACAAATAAATTGCATAGGGTTCTTGTACTTAAAGATGTGTAATTTGGATTAATGGTGGGAAATGGTAGTTTTTCTCTCAAGATACCAAGTTATAATCTATAAGAAGTTGATAGAGGTAAGTATGGCATCCAAAAAGTATGACATCATATAAAATTACTTAGATGTCTTCCTTTTGATAGAAATGAACTGCCTGGCCAAGAAAACACTAATCAAATCTCCAATTCAAGGGGTGAGTTTTTATTCCACCATGAAATTCACATAGGGGATCTAGATTTTGTTTACATATGTGGTTGAATGGGATCCAAAGGCTCAGTTTAATAGGGTCATTATTACTCTAATGTCTTCCTTAAATTGGGCTATCATGATCTTACCCTCAAAGTCCCTGAAGATATGGGGTCCTTGGTGCAACCAAGATATAAGGATAGTGTCCAAGTCATGTTTGGAGGTCCACTCTTTGATTTTGGGCAATTCTATGTGGGGGAGAGGGATATTATAATATTTTTCAAAAGATACAAGAGAGATATAAGTTATCTTCTTATAATTACCCTCCTAAATGATCCATTCATTATCAATCAGACAATCAACAAAGACAGGAGTAAGGACATATATACAATGTAGTACCTCAAGTTTGGTATTAGCATGATGAAGGTTGATCATCTAGACTACAACTAGGTGATAGTGCCTCCTGCTCACCATAGCAATTCTCTACTCCTCCTTAGAAATAGGTGGTAGATCTTCTATGGCAAAGAAGAGTTCAAACCAATTCCTAATGCCTAAGGAATTTAGGGCCATAACATATAATTCAATGTCTTTAAAGATTCATCCCTCATTATTTGTGGACAATGAGAGTTTTATCTCCTCTTTTAGTTATTTCCTATGAGCTGCCATGGTTTCTACTTCTAAAAATGAATCAAATGAAATCTCTATGAAATATCTTTTTCACTCAAAAACATAATCAAGCTCTCTTTTGATCAAATTGTGACCAAATGAATTGAATCAGGTCACTTTTATGTAAGGTTTATGATTTTAGAGCTTTAATGGTAGGATATATCCAAACTTTGGTTCATATGTGCTTTGGATTTGATTTAGACCTTTGCCTTTATACCTTCATGTTTTCAATCCCACAAGATCTCTTGTTTCATCTTTTTATGCTTACATGGTGCCTATGTGGTATTTATTTGGACCTTTCATGGCATTTTTTATAAATGCCTTTGAGCACTAACCATTGGTATTTAAAATACCTTATTTTATTTCATGCCATTGGATTAAAATCCTAGATTAGTGTGATCCATTAATTCTAATCCAAGACCTGTACTATGATTAGATATTTTATGCTCCAATCCCCATGGTTGTGACACTTGGCATCTTTTTATGCCTTCCCATGCTTTGTATCTTGCATCAGTCATTTGTTGAATGAGCATTGGCCATGTGGCAATATTTTAGGCCTTTGAAAATTTATGGTCACCTTCATACCATTAGATCATCCACTAGCAATAAAGTGTGAACCATCAAATCATCGATCAATTTTGCATTGAGTGGGATTTCACCATGCATCAAGCCCATGGGCTCTTAAATATTCATTTAAAACTCTTCACGACTCTCATACCATTAGATCATATTTCAATGATGAAACATGAAACATCAATCTGCAAATATGCCCAAGATTTAAGTTATCACATTACTAAAGTGGGACTTAGGCTTAAATTCCTTAGGCTAAGGTTTATTTCCTATTTATTAACACAAAATAAACCTTATACCAAGAATTTTATATCTAAGTCTTCTGAATTCTTATGAAGTGGACCAAGTTTAAATATTTTAGGCCAAAGTTTGTGTTGTGTTTAACAAACATAATATATACTTTGGGCTAAAAAATTTATGCCAAGCCTTATAGATCATTCTCAAAATGGGCTCAAAATGATATAATGGTCTAATTTTAGATAGGGTTTTAACGTATTAACAAACATACAAAACCTTTGGTTAGATGCATTTAGTCTAAGTCCTACATTTTCAAAGAGCCTTTTAAAATGAGACTTAGCATAAGTTTTTAGCCTAAGGTTTACAGCATTTAAATAACATGTAATGAGGACTTCAGGATATAGACTAAGGCTAAATTCATTGTACATATAATTAGACCATAATACCATTTTAGTCTTTTTACATTGAAGATTTCTAATGTTTGAGCATATTTCGAGCACTTCCCTTAGCTTGTAAAGCAATTTTTTAGCCTTCCAGCAAGATTTTGGAGTGTATTTTGATCCTAAGCAAAATAGTTCATTAGATTAAATTTTATGGTCTTGTATATGTCAAATATGTCCTCACAAACATCAAATGATTTTTATGTGAATGTCAATTTTAAGCTAGTGAAGTTTTTAATTTGATGGGCTTAAAGTTGACTATCATACAGACATTAAGTACATCCTCATGGATGTGAAATGATGATCATGCAAACATAATTTTTAAGCTCATAAAATTATTGTGACCCAATGCAAGAGTGTTACTTGACACCTCCATGGGGCTTCCTAGGATCTTGGACTTAATTTACTTTGTCAGATCAAAATTGATGATGAATCAATAGCCATAAGATCATCATCTAAGAGCTTACTCATGATTGGTTGCTTTATCAAGTGGACCCTTTTAATTTTAATCATTGAATATAAGGTTGTTCCATGTTAATCATTTAGTCCTTCCATAATCATTTTACCTTTTAACTATGCTTTGATCCATCTGATTGGATCCTCGTTATGAAGTGAGAATTGTTGATCATAGTCTAAGGGCTTGAATGTGATTGGCTAAGGGGATATGTGTAGGATTATGTTAGGATTTCCTCATAATATTTAATCAAAATTACATGAGGAAGTGTGAACTATTATATCATCCAAGATGCATATTATTTAAGTCAAATCTTGAGCTTTCCTTGCTCTATTGGATCAAAATCCATGACAAAATGAGGGTCATTACATCCTACAAAAAACAAGAAAGTTAAGGTAAGACCATGGTGATAGAAATACTTAGGTTAAGGTGTTAAGACTAAGTTCTTGATTGTATTAATAAATACAATGGGTCCTTAGGATTAAAACATAAGCCTAAGTTACAAAAAATTAAAAGGACCCCGTAGAATGAATATTAGTTAGACATACGAGGAACTTTAAAGGGGAAAATAATGGGGACCAAGATTTTTACGTTAGATTTTAGTCATGTCAAAAAACATGACTAAACTTAAAATGTGATTTTATACTTAGGTCCAAAATGGATTTATTTTTTTAAAAGGTCTCCTACCAATTTAGTTCCCATCAAAATTCAAAATGGAACTAAGGGTTTTGCCAGGGTTTTGGAACATGAATTTCTCAAGAAAAAACACCATGGACCCTACAACTAAAAATCCAAGAAGACCATTTATTAGTAATGTTAGATAAAATTAAATCAAAACATAACTAAGTAATCTTGCTTTTTATAAATTGGATGATCTTCAAATTCTAAAAATGACCCTAACCTGGCATACTTTCATGTTCAATATAAGGGTTTCTTAAGGGTCCCAATTTTCAAAAAATGGGGGTATATTAACCCCAATAAATGGTCACTCACAGGGGAAACATAACAATATGTTATAACCTATAGACTCTGATTTAGACAAATAATTAGGTCATCCACTCCACTTGATCAAATATCATCATCCAAATCAGGTCATGGTTGAAACAAACCTTTCACTTGCAAACTTAGATTCAAACACCAAGACATAACCATACTATGTGTGTGCTTTGATTCTACTTACTATTTTATATGGGGTTCAAGAAACAACTTCCAAGTTTCATGTCTTTAATCACTAACACTTGACTTATATCATGTTTATATATCCATTACAAACCATGATTTAAGCTTAGGGAAGGCTTGGGCATTGCTCTGCTACCATCTAAGCATCCATAGCCCTGATAGTGATGCTTTTGGCTCCACTCAAGGCCTTACTCCACTTATATTCAGGCATCCATAGCCCTGGTGGAGATTACCAAAATCATCTATGCTTGAAAGCTTTTGATTTTGCATTGTATCCTTCTTTTTTATATTTTCTCTAGACCTTTATGCTTTCAGAAAGGTTGGGAACCAAGGTAGCCTAGTTTTAGGATTTGGTCAATGTATAATCCTCATAGAATCACCTATGGATACAAATTTTACCATAGGCAAGGATGTTGATTAATTACCATGATAGTTTGAGCTCTCACCCTATAAGTGAAAGTCTTTCTTAAAACTAATTTTTAGGTCAAGACAATAGTCAAGTTCTCATGAAATGATTGGCTTATTCTATTGGTCTTTACCATTTTCTATAAATTACAACATTATTCTTGTATTTTAGGACCATGGTCATCATATGCATGAGTTACACACCTACACTTCTGAATTTTAGGGATTTTCAAGCAAACTTCATAACTTTGAGCTCAAGATTGTCCAAAAGGACTTATTAAAGCTAAGGAACAAGGAAATAAGAAAGAAACACATAATATAAAGTAGAAATAAATAAATCAAAGGAAATCAATTAAATATATACATGCTTATATAAAAACAAGGGACAAGAAGGAAAGAACTTGAAAATAAACTAACTAGCCTGCCTACACTAAATATAACCTTCTTATAGATTACTCCATGAAGACCTTAGGAGGAATAAAGAATTAGTGCTTGAGGTACTATCCATTGGTGGGGAGTTTAAACTCTACTCCTTGTAAATATTTGAGCTTGAAGTTGTTGTTTTATAATATTTATACAACCTGGTATGGGCCAATCAACAAAGGTGTGAATTTGCCATGTTTACCCTTAGGCTCAGATGCTTTATCCCAAAGGAGGACTAGGTCTCCTTGTCTAAACACCATAATTTTTTACCTTTCTTTGAAACATATTTTCACTATGGTTTAATGCCTACTAAAATTAGCAAAGGTTTTCTCTCTTGCATCTTCCATCTAAATTATATCTAGCAATCTTGAGTTAGTAAGTTCTTGGCTTTCTTCCATATATTCTTATATAAATCAATATTTGGGTAATTTGAGAGTGATAGGAAATATAGGTTCTTATCCATACACCAATATAAATGGTGAGGCTATTAAGGCTTTCTTTATTCTTATCCTATCAGCCCATAGTGTAAATTTGAGTAGCTTATGCCAAGTCATAGGCTTGTCTACAGCAGACTTTTTGATTGCCTTCATTAGGTTCTTGTTTATAGACTCAGAGAGTCCATTTCCTTAAGGATAATGCTTGGATGAAAATTTAAAAGTAATTCCATTATCTTAACCCCATTTATTCATATCTATATATATGAATGTTGATCCATTGTCACACACTAGAGAGACTAGATTTCTAAACCTAGTACAGATGTTTTCTTCCAAGAAGTTGATCACTCCCTCAGTCTTACATTATTTGGTGGCCACAGATTTAGTTCACCTTGTAAAATAGTCTATGATAGTTATGACATATTTGTGACCTTTAGATAAATTGGAGTTGATTACCCCAACAAAGTCTAACCCCTATTGAGCAAAGGGTTTATCAATCATGAATAGTTGTAGAGGCATTGTTGCATTTGGTTCCTTAGTGATAAAGACTTGGCATGAGTTGCATTCCCTCACATATTTTTGTGCATCTTTAAAAATATTTGGCCAATCATAGCTAACTCTAATAATTTTATAATATATGGTCCTCCCAGATGAATTTCCACTTCCTAGCTTTTCATGGAAGATGCTCATGACTTAGGTGGCTTCTTCTTGTGAAAGATATCTCAAATAAATCAATTTAAAATTTATTCTATACAAGACCCCATCCTTGATTAGATAATGGGATTCCTTCAACATTAAGACCCTCTTTTTCTCCCTATATAATCCTATGAGATAAGTACCATTAACTTTTAAATGTATGATTGAATCATACCACTCACTAGCTTGAAAGTTCTATTAATCTACTTATATAATATTTATCCTAGGGTTAGCATTAGCAATCATTTGGACTAGACCTTGGCACCTTACCAATTTTATTATTTTCATCTCCAAATTATATTCCTAAAAAATTGACATCCACTTACCTCTATGTTCTCCTAGCTCATTCTGACTTAACATAAGTTTGATGGCAGGGTCAGGTAAGATAGCATGCACCTTATTTCATAGAATGTAATAACTAAATTTCTTAACTACCTTAACTAATGCATGTGTCTGCTTATCAATCATTGAATAATTTAGCTCAGCATTCTTGAAATTAGTGTTCATAAAATCTATTGGGTGATCACACCCTTCAATATTCTGAATTAACACTATAGCTATAGTGTGGTCAGATGCAAAATAATAAAGGTAGAAGTCCCTTGAGAAGATAGGATTTATAAGGACTAGAGCTTTGCTAATGGCCTCTTTGATATCATCAAATTCCTTTTTGTATTTTTTATTCCATATGACTTTGGCATCCTTTTTTAGCATTTCATTCAGTGGCTTGACAATCTCTACAAAGCCAAAAATAAACTTTCTTACAAAATTTATCTTACCAAAGAATGACATATTTGGAGGTTCTATTCTAGATATGGCCTAAACTCTTTTAGGATCTATAGATATCTCATATTTGGTTATAACATGACCCAATAATTTTCTTTTTGTATCACAAAAGATACTCTTCTTAGGGTTCAAGGAGATTTCATACCTTTTGCATCTCTCAAAAACTTATTATAAGTACATGAAGTGATCTTCCCTATTTTTTAGAAAATATTGTTAGATCATCCATATATATAATATTACACTTACCTATCAAGCCTTAGAAGGCATGGTCCATAGCTCTTTAAAAGGTATCTCTTGCATTGATTATCCCAAAGGGCATCATATTGTAATCAAAGGTTCCCCACTTTTTTGTGAAGTTTGTTTTAATTATATCCTCTTTATCAACCAACACTTGGTTTTAACCTAAAAACCCATTAAGAAAAAACATCATAGATAAACCCGAAACAATCTATATTACTTGGTCTAGAGAGGAAAGGGGATAGTTTTCCTTTTTTGATTCTTTGTTTAAGTTTTTTAATTTGATACAAAATCTAATCTCACCATTATTCTTTCGGACTGATACCAATTTTTCCACCCAAGTAGAATGCCTGATGGGGAAGACTATCCTAGCATCTAGTAATATTTTGACCTTCTTGAAGATCATGGGTTCTAGGATAGGATTTACTGGTCTTTTTCTCTACTTGAATGGTTTGAAACTTTATTTAAGGGGTATAGTATGGGTAATGACTCTTGGATCAAATATATTGAATTCATCATAGTACCATGCTATGACATCCCTGTATTGGGTAAGGAGCTCTTTAGCCTTCTTATTCTCAAATTTTGTGAAAGGTTTTCCAACATTTACTAGTTGGGGTTGATCTTGGAGACCAAGATCAATAGAATTATAATCCTTCCCACTTACCTTAGGAACCTTAAAAACTTTATCCAATTTGTCCTGATTAAATAGACTCTCTAAATCAATCATCCCCCTAGGGATTTTATTGTCATTCAGTTGAATGACTTTACCATCAAACTTATCCTTCTTAGATGCATTTTCATCAGTATCATCAATAATATGGGCATAAAATACCGCAAAATTAGTTATGAAATATAATATCCACTAATCATTATTGAAAACTTGAAAATAGTTGACATTATCAAGCATTAAAGGACAAGGGATCAACTCAATGCTAAAATTAGGGGAATCATAGTTAGTCATGAAGTTGGCTGCAATAGATGCTAACTCATTAGCATCTTGATTTATCTCTCTTGGGATGAATGTGATGATAAAATAATCAAAATACTCAATCAAATCCCAAACTCTAAACTTATACCTCTTAAGATATGAGAGCTTACATTGGTATTTATTTCTTACTTGGTTGACCACTAGTTTTGAATCCCCATTAACTAGTAATTCTTTGACCTTATTATTTATAGAAAATTACAAACCTAAGATAAGGGATTCATATTAAAAAATATTTTTAGTGTAATGGAATTTTATTTGATAAGAATCATGGTACTTTCTATTGGTAGGATCAGTTAAGACAACACTAACACCTGATCCAGCATTACACCTAGCACCATCAAAATGTAATTTTCACAATTGAGGAAAAACATGAGTACTCTTGGGATCACATACCTTATTAGTATTTAGGGTGAAAACCCCCAATTATGAGTCAATTATGTTTACCCTCTCATTTATATCACTGTATTTTTTTATCATGTGTTTCATCCTTGGTTCTCTCTCAACCCTGATTTGATTAGGGACTCCCTTCCAAGGTAGCCATAGATGTGAGCAATCTATGGACATGTAACCATTCAAAGCCTTGGTCTATTCCCTATTAAATAAGATTCCATAAAAATCAATTATATCCACAACATGAATATCAATGAATTGTTTCACCCTAGGTTCAAAATATAGTTGCATGTGAACATTTAAAAGTTCCCCAATTACCCTAAGTCTAGATTTGTCTAATTGGGTGACAACCCTATTAGAATTAATAGGAGTTAGGCAAAGTTATTTGAAAACACCTATAGGAATGATGTTTGTAGATACAATTGAGTATAATAATCAATCATGTAAGTTCTTAAAAAACATCTTGACAGTGAGCAAGAAAGGAGGAGACTTAGCCTTGGATTTATGCACAGTCACATTGTCATGATCAGCCTTGGGTGGATTATTGGACTTATTCAAAAAAGAATCTAGTAGGAGGTCCCTTTGATCTATAATATATGTTATTTCATGTAAAGTGATATTATCCTTTATCTTATTCATATCCTCAACTATGTTATATCCAATTTTATTAGAAGAACTAGGAATTTCAATGTTGGGTTTAGAAGTACTCCCTTTAGGTGGCTCTAGATTGTTGCTTGAAGAAGTGTCTAGAGGAGCTCCAAAATTTATTTGGAGGAATTGAGGTAGTCAAGGGTTGCCTCTGCTCTCTATTCCTCAAGGGATAGGTCTTCTTTAAGAACTATTGAAAGGATTGTATCTCCTTAGGGATCTCATCAATTTCATTCTCCTCTTGAAAGGGGAAATCAAAATTATCAACCATGAAGGCTTGATCAAATGACTTAGATCTAGAGGTACTTGCACCATTATCATTTTTAGGGACTACTTCAAATTTATCTAATTCTTCATAAAAATCCACAAAAACTTTTCAAAACTCAATGTAATCAATCTCTCCATGCTTGGTTGTGTAATTCACTCTAAAATAATTAGGGCATGAAATATCGGTGAGGTTAATGTCCATGGTCTTCTTTTCAAAATATGGATCATTATTCCAAATATTATGAAAGTTATCATTCTAAAATCTATTGTTTGGCCTATTGTACCTCTAAAATGAGAATTTCCTACCTAAACTTTCAGCAGTGTTTCCAACTTGTTTTTACAACTGAAAGAAATTAGTGCTCAACTTTTGGACCATTTTTAGGATAGATCCATTATCATTTTTAGGAGTTTTATAATTATGTACCTAGTTATTTTTGACACCAGTAGTTGGTACCAAATCCCTTTGATCATTTATACTAAACCCATTATTAGGATGATTTAATAATCCTAAGTTCTAATTGGGAGTAACATGACTTAATGGTAACTAATTTAAGTTTGGGAGTTGGTTTAATGCTAGGATATTTTATCTATTATTGGGGAATAAGTTCATCGTAGGCATATGTAGGTTTATGTTTGGTACATAGTATGTCATTTAACACTAGGGCTACATCTGGTCATTGATGGTTACTACCTTAGAATATGCCCTAGCTAATGAAGTTATAGCTGGCATGGATCTCTTCAAGAATATAGAGGTCATGGGATCTGTTGCATCCTTATAGATTTTTAAAGCTAAGACATCATCAAGCTTATAGGGTTATATGGTCCTGCTATACATTTTCTAAAACCTAGCATTAAAGGACATAATAAGCTCACTTACATCCATTCTAATGGTGGTGAATTGATGGTCAATAACACAAGGATTAACAATCTTACCAAATTGATCTATAAAAAATTGGTGAAACCATCCCAACTAGTGATGTAATTATCAAGTAAGTTCAAGAAAAATTAATAAGTAAAATCTTTAAAGGTAAAGGGGAATAATATATAAGCCACATCTTCATGCACAACATTTATAAACTTTAAGGAAGCTTTAAAATACTTAATGTGCTCCTTAGTGGTTGTAATAATGGTTAGACTAAATGTAGGCAAATACTTCTCAAGGTTATGTGGAAGATCATGTACCACACTTGGTACATTGATTGAAGACTCTCTAAGCTAAGCCATACCTAGATGAAGGTTGAAGGCAAAGGCACCTTGAAGGGATGAAGTTGGAAGATATTTGGATCTCCTGCATCTACCTTTGTCATGTCTAGCTTTTCTATGGACCTCAAGCTCAAGCAAAGGTTCCCTATTTTCTAAGTGTGATCTTGTTCTAATCTTTGGCAATTCCAACTTGAAACTTGAAGATCTTACCTAAAATATGATGTATCAAGTTAAATTTTATAAATAACAATATTTAAACATGCAAATTGATCTTATTTTACAAAGGTTGTATGAAAAAACATCAAAGGACGTTGATATTTGACTGAATTAGCTCAATGATACATTTAATTATGTGAATATGATCTATTTTTATAATTCTAAGCCTAAAAAAACTCAGATCTATGAAAGATATGCCAACCTTTGATCAAAACAAGCTATCTTAACATCAAATTCTATGGATATTCAAAAATTAAGTTAAATTTACCAAAAATAAGCATAAAATCTCAAAGAGCTTCAATCTTTGTTCAAGGAAGCACAAAGATGTGTCACAAACAACAAAGATTAATGATATTTATACTTATAAACACAAAGATACACTAATATTATCTAAAACACACCAAAATTTAACTAAGATTTAATGAATTCACAAAGATCTTGATCCTTTGCCCTCTTTCTAGTGCCAGTGAAGAATGCCTTATTGATACCTCTATGTGTACCATAGGGTTTCTTAGTGTTTAAAGAACACTTCTCATTTTAGAATTCAAGGGATTCAGAGTATGAGTAGCAGGTTGTTGCAACTTGATTTTACCTATGGTGAAATAGTGGCAGAGATATGTATTAGTGTTCCATAAATTTATAATCAGTGATGCTTGGGAGCCATCATGGTCCATTCTTTGTGAATTTTAAAGAATATATGTTAATGCTTAGTGAATTATGGTCCAAATTTAATCTATAAACTAGTCTAAGTGGATATTTATAATGAAATTTAAACTAAAGTGATATGACATAAAAAGGAGAAAATAGAAGGGTAAGGCAGAAAAGAAGCGAGTGATTGCCAATTTTAGTTTCAAATATCATGACAAAGGATTAATTTTTAACTAAGTATGAATTCAACCAATATATAATACAACATATCCTAAGCTCAAATTCCACTATATACCAAGCAAACTTCAAGGGATAATGTAAAGAGTCATAAGTAAGAACCAGGTCTACTTGAAGGATTTACTACTATAATCAAATATTATTTGCACATCTAAATATAGTGCAAAATAAATGAAGCAAAACCTAAAATTTTCAAACTAATCTAGCATATGTATAAATTAGAAACCCTATGATTAGGAAATACAACCCAAAATTCAAAGAAATTATTCAAATTCAAGATAAAACTAACAATTGAGAGAAAAGCTATATTAGAAATTGACATATCAAATGTGGATAATCTTTGAGAAATTATTTGATTATATTAATTGATTTAAGTGTAATAAATTTGTTCAAAAAAAATTCTCTCCTTAAAATATGGTGATACATTCCTTTCATAGAAATACAAGGCAATGCATCAGTCAATTACAATATACAAGTGTACAAAAGATAAGGATAGTTATCCTTATCAATCCTAAAATACACTTGTTCTTCACAATTAGACTGACCTAGGGGCAATATGCTAAAATACTAGCATATGCCTTACAAAAGAATATTCCTATCCTAGATATTACAATTTTTATTAAAAGGAAGATTATCTACTAGGAAGGCCCATTGTTGAAGGGTCCCCTTGTTGATTTTGTAGAAGTTCCATTATCTTTTGGTGTTGGTCCTTGATGAGCTCTATATCCATAGTGGGTTCATTAGGTAAACCTCTTCTTGATTAGCTAATTCATCTAAATCTCAGTTATACCTAGCCATGGCTTCCTTTATCCTCCTTGCCTCTACAATTTTCTCTTTTGATGTGAAAACCATGTCCAAAATTATCCTATTGTCACTACCAAACTAGCTTTGGCTCTTGCTTCTAAGTAACTGCATGACCAAAGTGACCTTGTGTTTAAATTCAACATCATCAATGACTCCAATTTTAGTGGTCTTGGTAGGATTTAATGACATTATTCCCAGGAGTTTCTCAATTATAGTGATCATTCATTTATCAACTACCAATAGCATGTTCAAATTCTTTCTCCAAGTACCTAGAGCTTGGACCTTATCCACTATTATTCCTAGTATGTTATTTAAATGTGCTAAGTTGATAGTCTTAAACTTAGGAATTTTATTCCTAATCACAATTTCAATTAATCCCTAACTTGGGTCTCTACCTTTTTCCACTATGTTATTAACTCCTTGGATTCTTCACCTTGATTGCTTAGGGCATCCTGCCTTAGCTTTATTAAATTAAAATAATTGAACATATCAAAGAATAAGGCCTCAAGCATGTCCATCATGGAGTTAGGGGCTAACAAAATGGCCTAGGTTTTTAGATTCCTTTTCTCTTTCCAAGTTTTGGATCTTCTATTTCATCCCTTTGACCCCAACCTTTGCTTGAGTTGATTAAGCCTCAGTCAAGCTCTCAACATTTTCTTCATGGATAGTGGCCTCAACAAGTTATTTTCATCCCATCATGGTTAAGCCTACAAAGGGATCCACCTTTTAGAAGGTGAATTCCTTAGTTCCCACCATGGCTATCTTGGTGGTGACCCTTTCCAATCTATTTGTCTCTAGATTAAATGGAACAGATTAGATGAGCCTATGAATTTTAGAGGTTTTAGGACCTCTACACCTATGCTACTTGATGCTCTTAGAGAATCCATATTCTTATTTTCTAGTCCTAGTGTGACCATAATTCTCATTTCTTCTTTCTCTTTTACCATATCCCTAATCCATGGCTCTATGTCATCATGTACTTCAACATTGTCAACCTTTGTTAGTGCCCATGAATGAGAGAGAGAAGGAATCTTTTGTAATTTCCCATAAATAAACTAGTTGGGGATAACTGGTCCATGAATGGGGAATTAATCACTGAATAGATTGACTTCATTGGTGGGCTGAGTGAAGGTCAATCTTGGTTTCTGCCATCCTCTTCTCTTTCGATGCCACAGGGACTATGTCAAGAGTGAGCTCTTTCTCTTTCTCTCCTCTAGGATCCCCTACTTAGATTTGAGCTTCTTCAATTAGTTCCTCTTCCCTATTTATGTCATATGCCTTGATAATTTCTTTAAGGGTACCCTAAAGTGTCTCTTCTAGTTCTAAGGGAATCATATCTATATATTGAATTAGGAAAGGTGGCCTTTGGGGTAGTGTTGAATATGAGGGCCCCTCTCCAAGGCTCTCTTTCAATTTCACTTCTCCTAATTTCTCCTTTCCATGGCCTTGTTCATCTTGATTTTAAAAAATATGCCATTAAATCTATCGCTTCTCTTCTTGGGGTTTTTTTTGGGTTCTTCTAGATGGTCTAGCCAGCAAGCAATACTATAAAGGATGCATTTATCATGCCTCTCTATATAGCTTGTCATCCTTGGTCAATTTGTGTTCAAGTTTGATGTTGTGCCCTTGGATCCTGGCCAACACCTCTTCATAATTATTAGCCCTAATGTAAATGGTGTCATGAACACTGATCTGATGCACATATTTAGGCTTGGGGAGCTTCTTCTCCTTTAAATGATTAGTCACTTTATTTTAAGGATCCCACATTTTGATTTTATCAAGTTAAAACCCAAATGAATCCATGTGTTTGGCCATAGTATCAACCTATTTCTAATTTTAAAGTATGGTCCTCCCAATAATTAGAGGTAAGGAGTGGAGAAGGCCCTTCCTATTTTATTTTAAAATTCCATCAATGCCATGGATGAGCTGGGAGGTAATTTCTTACTCAGCCAGCTTGCTAATAACATACACTGGCAATTTGTAAGGTTGGGTCATGATCCCCTCAATCTTGAAGATTGTACAACCAAGGTAGAACCAAATGTCACCCATCATTTCAACATACTTATTGATCAGTGGATGGACCCTAGGCATGGGAACACATGTGATGGCCTCAGTTACATTTGGGTAGACATAGTTACAAATAAACTACATATGGTTCATATACTTAAAGATGTGCAATTCTAAGTAATTATTGGAAATGGTAGTTTTGCTCTCAAGAGACCAATTTATAATCCCTAAGAAGTTGATAGAGGCAAGTAGGGAATCCAATAGGTATGACATCATATAAAATTGCTTAGATTTATTTCTTTTGATAGTAGTGAACTACTTGGCCAAGAATACACTGATCAAATCTCCAATTGGAGGGGTGAGTTTTTCTTCAACCATGAAATGCACATAGGAGACATAGATTTTGTTTACATAGGTGGTTTAAGGGACTTCAAAGTCTCAATTCAATAGGGTCATTATTAATTTGATGCCTTCCCTAAATTGGACTATTGAGGTCTTACTCTCAAAGTACCTAAATATATGGGTTCTTTGGTATAACTAGGGTCTAAGGATGATGTCTAGGTCATGTTTAGAGGTCCACTCTTTGATTTTGGACAAGTCTATACGAGTGAGAGAGAGATTATAATATTTTCCAAAATCTATAGGAGAGATATAAGGCATCTTCTTATAATTCCCCTCCTAAATTATTGATTCTTTATCGATCCTATAATCAACAATTATAGCAGCAAGAACGTCTATACAATGCAATACCTCAGGTTTGGTAGCATCATAATGAAGGTTGATCATTTGAACTACAACTAAGTCATAGTGCATCTTTCTCACCATAGCAATTCTATATTCCTCCTTATAAATAGGTGGTAGTTATTTTATGGTGAAGAAGAGTTCAAACCAATTCTTAATGCCTGGGGAATTCAAGGCCATAAAATCTAATTCAGTGTCTTTGAAGGTCCATCCCTCATTATTTGTGGACAAGTAGAGTTATGCCTCCTCTTTTAGATATTACCTGTGAGCTACTATGGTTTCTATTTCTACAAATTATTCACCCCCGATTAGCAAAGAGTCTCTTTGAAAGCTCTTTTGTGCTCAAAAACACAATCAAACTCTCTTTTAGTCGAATTATGACCAAATGATTTCAATTGGGTCACTTTTATGTAGGGTTTGGGGTTTTAGAAATTTAATGGTAAGATATATCCACACTTTGGTTCATACATGGTTTTTATTTGATTTAGACCTTTGCCTTTATACCTTCATGTTTATTATCCCACCAGATCTCTTAGTTTGTCCTTTTTTCTTACAAGGCGCTTATGTGGCATCTATCTAGACTTTTCATGGCATTTTTCATAAATGCCTTTGAGCACTAGACATTGGTATTTAAAATACCTTCTTTTATTTCACACTGTCAAATTAAAATCTTCTATTAATGTGAGTTTTTAATTGTAATCCATGTCCTTGAATGTGATTGGCTATTTTATGCTCCAAACCCCATGGTTATGACATTTAGCATCTTTTCATGCCTTCCCATGCTCTGTATCATACATCATTCATTTATTAAATGATCATTGGCCATGTGGTAAGCTTTTGAGCCTTTGAAAAGCCATGGGTGCCTTCACACCATTAGATCATCCTCCAGTGACAAAGTATGAACCATCAAATCATCTGTTAGTTATGTTTTGAATGGGCTTTCACCATGTGTCAAGCCAATGAGCTCTTGGGGCTTCATTTAAAATTCTTTAAGGCTTTCACACTGTTAGATCATCTTCGGGTGATGAAACATGAGCTGTCGATATAGAAAGATGCCCAAGCTTTAGGTTAGCACATTATTAAAGTGGGACTTAGGATTAAATTTCTTAGGCTAAGGTTTATTTCATGTTTATTAAACATAAAATAAACCTTAGGCCAATAATTTATATCTAATTCTTCTTAATTCATATGAAGGGGACCAAGGTTAAATATTTTAACCCAAATTTTGCATTGTGTTTAACAAACACAATGTATACTTTGGGATAAAATATTTATGCCAAGCCTTATAAATCATGATCAAAATGATATAATGGTCTAAACTTAGATAGGGTTTTAATGTATTAACAAACACACAAAAACCTTTGGCTAGATGCATTTAGTCTAAGTCCTACAATTTCAAAGACCCTTTTAAAATGAGACTTAGCATAATTCTTTAGTCTAAGGTTCATGACATTTAAACAACATGCAATGGAGATCTTAGGATATAGACTTAGGCTAAATTCATTTTTCATATACTTAGACCATAAAACCATTTTAGTCTTTATAGATTGAATATTTCTAATGTTTTAGCATCTTTCAAGCACTTCCCTTAGCTTGTAAATCAATTTTCAAGATTTCAACAAGATTTTAGAGTGTATTTTGATCTAGAGTAAAATAATTCATTAGATTAAATTTGGCCATCTCACAGACATCAAATACATCCTCATAAACATCAAATGATGATTGTGTGAATGTCAATTTTAAGCTAGTGAAGCTTTTAATTTGATGGGATTAAATTTGACAGTCACATGAACATTAAATACATCCTCATAGACATCAAATGATGATCACACAAACATAAATTTTAAGCTCATCAAATTATTTTGACTTAATACGAGAGTGCCACTTAACACCTCTTTAGGGCTTCCCAAGATCTTAGACTTAATTCACTCCATCGAATCAAAATTGATGATGAAGTGGCAACTATAAAATCATGATCTAAGAGTTTGATCATGATTGGTTTCTTTGTTAGGTGGGCCACTTTGATTTTAATCATCAAATGTAAGGGTGCCACATGTCAATCATTTAGGCCTTCCATAATATTTTTACCTTTCAACTGTGTTTCACTCCATCTAATCGGGTCTTTGTGATGAAGTGAAAATTGTAGATTGTGATATGAGGGCTTGAATGTGATTGGCTAGGGGGATATGTGTAGGATTATGTCAAGATTTCCTCACACCATCTAATTAGAAGATCATGAAGAAGCATGACCTACTAAATCATCTAAGATGCATGTTGTTTAATTTGAAGTTTAGGCTTTCCTCACTCCATTGGATCAAAATATGTGATGAAATAAGGGTCATTAGATCCTACAAGATGTAATAAAATTAAGTTAGGACCATGGTGATATAAATACTTAAGCTAAGGTGTTAAAACTAAGGTCCCAATTGTATTAATAAATACAATGGGCCCTTAGGGTTAAAACATTATGTTAAGTTAGGGAAAATCAAAAGGACCCTGTAGAATGAATATTAGTTAGGCATACGAGGAACATTAAAGGGGAAAACAAATGGGACCAAGCATTTTAGGCTAGGTTTTAGTTGTGTCAAAAAACATGACTAAACTTAAAATGTGAGTTTATACTTAGGTCTAAAATGGATTTCTATTTTTAAAAGGGTTCCCACCAAAATTCAAAATTGAATTGAGGGTTTTGTTAGGGTTTCAGAACATAAATTTCTCAAAAACTAACACCATGGAACCTGCAACTAAAAAGCCAAGAAGACCATTTATTATCAATGTTGGATAAAATTAAATCAAAACATAACTAAGTAAGCTTACTTTTGATAAAGTGGATGATCTTCAAATTCTACAAATGACTCTAACCTGCAATACTTTCATGTTCAATTTGAGGGTTTCTCAAGGGTCCCAATTTTCAAAAAATGGGGGTATGTTGGCCCCAACAATTCATAAATAAGATGACTAAAAATATTAAAGACATATAAAAGTATTAAAACAAAGTTATTATATAATTTTAAAGGTAAAAAAAACCACTCTCAAACATTGATTTCTCGATAGGACTACTCTAGCTATTTTTGGCAACTCAATTTTGAATTGACTTCATAGGTTGAAAAGGAAACATAGGTGCAAAAAATAGTCAAATGCCTCTTAAATTATTTCTTCAAAAAATCATTGGATCATGATAGATAATAAAGGTTATAGGTTTTTATTCACATAATATAAATCTAGATCTTACAAGTTTTCATTTTAAGTAAACTCAAGTTTAGATGATAATTTAGATCCTTTCCTAGACCAATTTGGTTGGTTTTAGAACAAAAAATTTATAATGTGAAATTTCATAAAATCTCGTAATGGTGCATGCAATC